>JAULKM010155635.1:0-16861 GCA_032355605.1 Rubia tinctorum
TGAAAAATACAAATTAATCTTACCTGAATTTTCTTCATTTTTAATCCTTATTCAAAACTGTTGGATATTAACATTAAATAAAAATTATGTTACTTAAAACTAGAGGACGCATTGTTCAATTTTTCAGTTTAATGTTTCTTAAACTCCGGTAATTGTTAAAAAAATTAAATTTTAGTTTCATTTCAGAGGATGCAATTCACGCATGCAATTAACATAAAAACGCATTTGCAAAATGCATCCTCTTCAATTTCACGCATTTTCAAAACAAAAAAAAATCTTCTTTGTCCTCCATAATTTCAGACACAAAAATTTTGGAGCCCATGAGGACGCATTTTGATAATGCGTCCTCTACAATTTCAGAAAACAAAAACAAAGCAAAATTAGAAAGCCCTTGATGACACATTTTGATAATGTGTCCTCCCCCCTTATTTCCATCCTGCATGTAAAACCCTATCCAGCATCCGAATCCCAGCATTCATCCCCCTTCCAAGCAAGAAGTCTATTTTTACCGGGAAGCGAAGATGTTGCCACCCAAACTCACTGAAAATGAAACACATGGAAAAAGGGCTAGAAGCATGGGAGAAAAAAAATTACAATAAAAAAACATATATTTGCTGGAAAACACATTTGCGAGGAAGGGGGACACCTCTCTATGAGATCTCAACCCCTTCTAGAGTGGCCTCACTTAAGATCCTTTCGACAAAAGTGGACCTCGAAGGACCGTCACTCTCAATCGCTCCTCTCTTTAACTTCATAGAAGCCGACTCAAAGACATCATATGTAGGATCTTTCATTTCCTTCTTTGGCTTGCCTTTCTTGGTCTTCTTACTCTGCCTTTCAGAGAGGTCTATAGAGGACCTGGTGACAGGAGAGGGTTTAATCATCACGGTGGACTGGTTGTACACCCACCGCTCATATACCTCTGGTGGCCATGTATAACCACTTCCATGTGTTCCATACTTCTTCCTAACGTCCAACGAATCCCCCTAAAAACTTATTACTATCTCCGACTAAGCCCTTAGGCACGCGGTACTTACTTGAATGCTTGAGCTTCGACTTAGGATTCTATTTAGGAACCCAGTAACACTATGTTTCACACTTGAAGGTGTATATGGGTGTGTCATTCCACCCATTGTAGTTGGAGGATATCTTGATGGAATGGGGTGGGGACCTGGTTATAAGGGCAAAATTGTCTTCGGCCTCGCATCTCCCGTTCACGATGGCCATGTTTTGAGACAAGTAATTAAGGGATCGAAAAAGCTCGTATCAGGGTACAACCTCTAGCTCTTGGCACTATGTCATGAAGGACAGGACATATGTGACGACGTTGGGATGAATTTCGAGCCGGGTTAACTTGATGCTCCTCGAGAAATAGGGAGAACAAGGGGGTAACAGGAAACACAACCCGAACCTCAAGTGACGTTGGTAGATGGCACACCTGCCCGCTTGAGGGCTTCTAGAAGTCTCATCATTGTGAAGCAACTCTATCTTATGATCCGAGGGGATCTTCACCACAACTGGAAGGGTGGAAATCATCTCGGCAACCTTTTCCCGAATTTGGTAGGGGCTCCTGATGGCGGGCACGAGAGTCTCCAGTAAAATAGCCTCCCCTCGGCATATTGTTTGAAGGAAACACCCTTCAAAACCATCTTTCGCGACACAGCACACTATTGATAAAAATCCAATTATGGGGGAAGGCAGCGACCTGAGGGTTCCCTTACCCTATCACGAGAGGAATTTAGCCCAGCGACTGGGGTCGGAACAGCACCGGAATCTTGGAAACATAGTCTGGAAGGGCCAGCTTCCTCGTCGACGGCCAGCTCAGGGATGGCCGAGAAATAAGCTGGAATCCTCCCTTTACTCCCATAAGGTGTTTGTGACATTTTTAAATGCAAAAAAAAAGAGAAAATAAGAGGGGAAAAGAGGACTTACTCTTAGATCCTTGATAGTTTGAAAGAGTTTTGAGAGGATATGGCGAGAACTCTAAGAGAATGAGAATTCTGGGAGCGTCTTGAAAATGAGATGGAAAAAGTAGATAATGTTCTCCAGAGGCAGCTTATTTAGAGAAGGAAAGGAAAGAGGTAATGATTACCTTGGGCCACCAAAAAGAAGGGTTGGGGAATGTGCGAACACGGAGGAGTGCGGCAGCATGAGGGAATATTTCCCCTCATTAAGTGCAATTAGACGCATGCGTGGAACCCTATTGATTGTGACTTGCTCTGCAAGGCAAGGATGTAGCATGCGCCAGGTGTCCCTTCAGCTTTTTTCATTCGATGCCCATTTGTGCTAGAATGCTGAGCTCTCCTACCCCAAATGAAAGAAAGAATGTCGAAGGCCATCCTCACTGCCGAATCTCAGGTCAAGCTCAAAGGATTGGGGGTCAACCCTTCACTTTCTGGGGCTTATTGATAGTACGCTATTAATAATGACTTTAAGTGCCTTTCGGCCCATGTGTAGAAAATTACCTCAATGGTACATCTTGGGTATTGTCTGTTGGGTAGGCCCGTCATTGGTAACCTTAGTACTTGCTCCAAGGAGGCCGTAATATATAAGGTGGAAGGTAACACTATTCACCTAATTCAAATTCACTATTCACAATCCTCTAAGAAAGGTGCTGACTTTACCCCTAGGACATCTCTAGGGGTTCTTTCTTGCAAATTTCGGTCAGTGGACGACGTATCCTAGGCAATTCCAAGACGCATCAGCAACCATGTACAGTTACATTTAAGCATGCAACAAAAGCAAACATTGGTACATGGAAAATTAAAACATCAACTAATATCCTAAAATCGTCATTCCAACTAACATATGACAATAGAAGCACTGTACTATAAAAAACTAACAATATCAACATGAAACACAAATTATCATAGCTCCATACATAACAACCGTACAGAATGAACATGTGTAACAACATCAGCACAAACAAATTGAAATACTTGTTTCATCAGATTGAAACAATTAAACATCATTTAACAACATCAACCTAAAAACTTGCACCATCATCACACACTGAACTCCAACAAAGTTATCAAATGAGAATCCAAACCAACACACATGCATCAACAGATATAATTTTTTTTGAAACAAATGTACGTATAATAAGTAAGACATTTACATGCAACCAGGTACAGGTACATCAGAGCAGGCAACATATGCAAGCATTGGTACATGGAAAAGTAAAATCATCTAATATCCTAAAACTTTCATTCCAACTTAAATATAATAATAGAAGCACTGCAATTTCAAAAAAAAAACTAACAATGTCAACATAAAACACAAATTATCATAACTCCATGCATAACAGCCTAAAAATACTTATATCATCAAATTGAAACAATAAAACATCATTTAAAACCCCAGGCGACAAAAAATAAACAGATATAGTAACAAATTCAAATATTCCCGCCAAATGAAAAAGTGAAACTACAAACCTAGAGAAGAATTGTCATGAGTAGCAACTTTCAAAGAACCAAACAGTGTGAATATAACTTAACGATTTTCAACACAAAATCATGTAAATGTGGAGCTTCGCTTTCAACTACTTTCTTCGAAATCTACGTAAAAACATCAATTATTACAGTTATAATCGATCGACATCAATGTAAAACTAATATGAACATATATATATGAAAAAGGTCATTGTCGGAAATACCTGATATGTTTCGAAAGCAGTTTATAAGAAAACGAAGGAGAAAGTACAAAAAGCTAATGGAAAACATCGAAAAAATGGATGAGCAACATGATTCAGTGTGAATTGAGCATCAGAATCACTTGGAGTCGAAAAAATAAAAAATCACGGCTAGCATGATTGTGCATTTCCAAAAATCTGCAAAAAGAATAGAGAGAAACTAGCTATTTTTTTAAAGAGAAGGAGAAGATGAAAAAGTGAGGGTGAAGACAAAATAGAAGCTAGAATAGTAAGGGTCATTATTTCATTTATTATCAATTCAGTCCCTACAGAATTTTATAATTATAATTAATACATCATCTCAACTTAAGTCTCTATTATTTACTAACAACCCTTGGTCTCGTTGTAAGACCGTCACGCACAAGACTATCTTTTTCTTTAAATGTTTCATAATTTCACATCAAATGAATTTAAATGGAAGCAAATAATGCTTTAGTATCCCATTGATAACGTGATCCCTGAAAATTTTAATAATAAATTTGAGTGTAGAGAGTTAAAATACCATCAAATTTCAAATATAATTGTTCATTCGCATGAAGAAAACAAAAGAATCAGAAGATGCAACATATAAATTGTGTGTGCTGATTTCACTAGTGGAGAATGTCCTATTAAAGGTGGAGTTCAAAGGCAGTTCCGCTTAAAATTCCAGGAACCGCCTCCTAGAGAGGGTTTTGATGTCGGATTCAGGCAATTCAGGGCGCCCTCAAAAATTAAAGGCGATTTAATTGTGTTGGAAGGCAGTTATAAAAGAACCACCTTCCATTTATGTGAATCAAAGGAGATTCACTGAATAACCGCCTTTTATTGAGTACAATTAAAGGAGATTGTACAAAAGTGACTTTAAATGTGTAAAGTTTCAGACTTGAAACTGGTATACGAATCGTGTTCCGAGTAAGAAACCTTGTAGTTGAGGCTTCTTGAAAGAATGAATATTGTTACGAGTTCATAAAATCTCCTGACTGTAGTTCCGACATAGGAGCCATGTCCGGTTCTTTGTAAGCTAGTAGTATATAAGTTCCACTATCAAAACAATTAAAACGAGAAGCTTACATTTAGCGGATTCAAGCCTCACAATTTGGAGAATAATTTGTGAAGAGGCATAACCCACTCCTTGGGTTTTCTTGTGGAACTAATTCGTGAAGGTATGTTCAAGTCAATCACTTATTAGATTTCATTCAATTCAATTATATTAGAAATGGGTTGAACTAGTGTTTATGTGTGGAATTTTTTTTTGAGGGGTGGTTGGGTTAGATTAGGGTTTATGTTGTGTGCCATATTCATTTAAAACCATACTCCATCATAGGTACGTACGCAAGCTCCTTTAATGGATAGAATTGAACTAATCGGTGGAGATCGCAAGGATTCGCCTGATTATATTCCATTGGTAGAGTTATTTGTTTCATTGATTTTTTGAACACGCGTTGAGGAAAGGTGGGGTTCGTGCACTTTGCCCATGTAAGTATTTTAAGAATGATGTATATGTGGGGAGGAAGAAGTTGTGTGATCATCTTATAATGCTAGGTTTTCAAACTACTTATACACACATGAATATGACATGGGAAGGTTCACAAGAATATTGATGATGGTGTTAAAATAATGAAGGTGTTTATTTTGAGGGAGACGAAGAATTTGATGAGATGGTGGAGAATGTAACTAGAGAATTTCATGGTAAACCGGAGACCCTAGAAGCATTGATCAATGACAAGAATACTGCATTATATGATGGGTCCAAACATTCTATTTTGAGCGCTACGTTGAGAATAATGAATTTGAAGGCAAAGTACGGATGGACCGAGAAAGGGATGACTGAGACACTTTAATTGCTAAGGGAATTGCTTCCAAATTGTAGTTTGATGCCGAATTGGTCATAGGCCGCATAAAATGAATCTTAGTCTAATGTGATTGGAATTGGTAAAAATTCATGCTTGTCCGAATAATTTTATGTTGTATAGAGGGAAGGAGGATGCAGATAGAGAAGATTTCCATGTATGTGGTTAGTCTCGATACAAGTTGAAGTGGGGAGAGATTGTTGTGGGTGCAGAAGTTGGTTTCATCTCGAAGAAGAAGATCCCTGCTAAAATTTTATGGTATCTTCCAGTTATTCCTGGTTCGAAGAAGCTGTTTTCTTGCTAAGAGGATGCTATGTTAATTCTCTGGCATGCAGATAGGGTTAGACTTGGGGATGATGTTATCAGTCATACGTCTGACGGTGAGCAGAGGAAGAAGCTTGATGCCTTTTGCCCTAAGTTTGCATCAAAGCCTCATAATTTGAGGTTTGGTCTGTCAACCAATAGATATAATCCATTTTAGTAATATGAGCAATGCTCATAGTTCCTGGCCTGTAATGTTGGTAATCTACAATCTCCTACCTGGTTGACAATGAAACAGAAGTATGTGTTGTTATCGATGATGATTTCTTGTTCCAGGCAACCTAGTAATGATATATGTGTTTATATTGATCCCCTTATCGATAACTTGGTAACGTTGTTCAATGATGGGGTTTGGACTTACGGTGGTCTTTCGAAAGAGTTTTTCACGTTGAAGGCCTTGTTGTTCTGCATTATAAATAATTTTCCATCTTACGGATTTTTTTGGATATTCCGTGAAGGGGCACTACACGTGTCCCGTTTGTGAAAGTGAAACCTTATTTTTCCAACTGAAACACAGATGTAAAACTGTTTACCAAGGCCACAAACGGTTTCTTCCTAACGGGCACCTGTGGCATCATGCAAAGAAGTGGCTCAATGAGGAGATCGAGTTATGGCCACCGCCGGTACTGCTAACATGTGAGAAAGTTTTTTACGGGTTCAAAGAATTTACAAATGACTTTGGCAAGAGGAAGTGGAAAGCGTCAGTAGAAAGAAGTTGGAAGAAATGCTCTATTTTTTTCAAACTTCTTTATTGGAAGGATTTGGATGTCAGCACTGTCTTGATGTAAGTACATCATGAAAAATGTGTGTGATTCATTGGTTGGTACACTGTTAAATACCCCTTGTAAAACTAAATATGGGTTGAAGGCTCGGCTTGACATGGTCGATATGGGAAACAGAAAGATTATGGGTCTGGTTACAAAAGGCGATAAGTGTTATATTCCACTTGCATGTTTCTCCATGTCTGATGTAGAGAAGAAATATTTTTGCGTGACCCTCAGAAAATTGAAGGTGCTCGGCGCATATTCCTCTATCTTAAGTTCATGGGTATCGGTGAAGGAATTGAGGTTGTTAGGTCTTAAATCACATGATTACCATAATCTAATGCAAGAATTGAATTCCATTGCGATAAGGTCGTCTTTTCCTTCCCATGTCAAAATGTGCATTACAAAACTATGTTTGTTTTTCAAGTCCATTTGTTCAAAAAGGATTTCCGATACGAAGCTTGACAGGTTGCAGGCGATGATTGTTGAAGTTCTATGCCATGTAGAGATGTACTTTTTGCCATCATTTTTTGACATTATGGTCTATTTCATTATCCATTTGGTCCGTGTGATCAAGCTATGTGCTCCTGTATTTTTGAAATGGATGTATCCTTTTGAATGGTATATGAAAATTTTAAAATATTTTGTGAAGAACAGATATAAGCCTGATGCAAATATAGTGCAATGGTACGTGGCAGAGTAGGTAATAGAGTTTTGTACTCAATATCTGGAGGAGGTTGATTTAGTTAGGCTTCCCAGTTCTAGACATGAGGGCCGATTGGGTGGATAAGGTGTTCGATGGGGTAAGCTGCTCAACCCTAATGCAGAAGATTTACGTGTTGTTCGTTTATACGTACTTCGGAACCATGATAACAATGTTCCATATTTTGAGGTTCACATGAATGAGATACACGAGTCTCATCTTTCATTCAATGAATCAGAAGTTCTCCAACAACACACTAGCACATTTGCATTGTGGCTTTGCACTCACATGGCCAGGGGTAGACATCCATAAATAGTAAAGTGTCTAGCACATACACCTTTTGGTACGGTGATTTCATATGAAGGGTACAACATCAATGGTTTTATGTTTTCCACAAAAGCAGTGGATGATAAAGGTGTTTCCCAAAATAGTGGAGTTTCTCTTGTTTCGGAGGCACTGCATATTGCTAGGACAGGAAACAACAATCCAACCTATCCCCCACACATGTTATTTTTGAACCATAGTTGAAATATGGGAGCTTGATTATGTGACCATGCAAGTACCCATTTTTAACTGTGATTGGGTGGATGTTAACAGTGGTCAAAGTAAGGAGGACTTGAGATTCACTTTTGTTGATCGAAGTCGTTTGGATTGGAGAGAGAACCCATTCATATTGGTAGGTTAAGCTCATCAGGTGTTCTATGTCCAGGACCCGATTGACCCGAAGTTGGAGAGTGTTGTTCAGGGAAAGAGGGCTTTTGTTGGTGGAAATGATTTCAAAGATTTATCGATTTCGGGACAAATGCTTTCATATGTTCTAACGATTGCGATTTATGCTTGAAGAAGATGAGGCAAGTTTTTGTGTGCATGTCGAAAGGTCAGACCATGATAAGGTGGTATGGGTTGATGACCAAGGAAAGATAACCAAGAGAAGGAGAAAATTGAAGAAGAAGTTACCAAAGAAGAAGAAGAAATCTAGGACATGATTCGTTGGGCTTGATTCCAGTGTTTTGTGAAGATGACCATTTGATAGGAAAGGGTTCCGAGTTCGGAACTATCTTAGCACGCTTACTTATAGGTACTTACTTACCTTGTTTCTTACTTACTCTATAAGAACATGTCGCAGAACCTGTTGGGATAATATATATTGCTATTCAAACTATGAGTAACTAAAAATATGCAAAATAAACCATTTTCGTAATCAATCATTCTATAGAAAATCCAAATTCATTAATCCAACTACGGTCATAATCATTATAGTAGTCTATTTAGGAGATCCAAAAGTAAACATAATTCCTAGTACAAGCCTAAATCATGTCACGCTGAAGAGCATCGTTTCAGACGGGGCATCTTGGACTCTTCAAAGGCTCTCTCGTAAGCTCGTTGCTTCTTTTGTAACTTCCATATGTGCTCCCTCACTTGGCCGACTTTATCGCGTACCCATTTGTAGCAATTCTTCATGCTCTTGATAAATTTTGGCCCAAACTCCTCTGCAATTACATTATACAAATAAAAATTAATATAACATAGGTAAAATAGCGAGGATTCATTGTTTAAAAAGTAAATTTACCTTCTTCCACCCTTGCTCTCTTTGAAGGCTAGGCCGCATCAATTGTTCAGTGACACCACTATTTCTCGTATAGTATCCACCTTTGCTTTTCAAAGTACTGCTTTTCAAAGTATTTACACCCATTTTCCTCTCCATGAAAACCCAAACCGGCCACACCTCACAATATCAACGTAATCAAGTTGTCATAAGGCAGATTCTTGATTATTCTTTTCGATGAGGCTACACACATCATGTGCTTAAAAATTGTGGTGTCAAGATTATTGACCGAGCTATTATCTCATACACTTTACGTTGGTCAATTTTTAGTTTCTGGAGATCAAATGATTCCGGTCTTCCTATGTCACAAGGATTACGTTTAAAGTATTTCACACAATACGCAATTGGGTCAATATTAGAGGGTAATCATCATTAAACGGCCATCTCCCCTATGATAAACATCATCTAAAGTACGATCCTCCACTTGGAGGCACACATCATGTAGGCTCTGGTAGGGGCATTCAATCTTTTCATTGATGATCGAAGGACTAATATCCATATTATACTCGTTCACCCTAGTCCAATAACTACCCGAAACCTCTACCTCGGGTAAATTGGCATAAAATTGACAAATCTCATCAAAATAATCTGGTTCATTTAAACTAAGTAGCTTCAACAAATGTTGATCTTCTAAATATTTAACGGGGTTGGCTAACCCATTGCTCTTGCATAAACTCAAATCTATCATATAGCTATCCAATATCTTTCCATCATCCCTTAAAATATTGAACCTAGTTTGGGCTTCGAGAGAAACAAACCTCGCTTTGTAGCCCAGATTCCTCGGTTGACTTTCTCTCATGGATTTTGACTGATGGCGGTGAACCAGTGTGATTGAATTTGAAGACGACATGATAAGGGTGTTTCCCGCGTGTGTGTGAGAGTTTGAATCTGGGTGAGGGATGAAGTTCCACACTCGGAATGACTTTGGGGTTTGTTAGAATGATTCTCGATATGATTTTTTTATGTAGGCAAGTATTTTTCGAGCTCGAAACCACATATGCTACATTTTTTAAAGGGCCGATTAACAGTTCCAACATCAGAACAACTATCTGACACTTAATTACAAAATTTCGAATTGTAGTTCCGAGTCTGAAACTATGTCTTGGAATTTATGTGGATTGGAATTCAAATATTCCATTTACATAAGCTTATGTCCAGAAAAAGGGAAAGAGTTCGAAACTCGAGTTCCGGACTCGGAGCCACAATATTCGTGCTTTCAATGAATAGAGACGATCAAGTTACGATCTCATAACTAATATTCGAGAAATATGAACTTAAACTCAAACATTCCTTAAGTTGGCTAGAATTGTTCCTGAAAACAACTTAGAGGTCGATAGCTTCTTATCATGTGTACCTAACATTCAGTTCCGAGCTCGTAACTTGTTTTCATTAAAAAGAAACGAAAATAACCTATTCTCTGAAGAAAATCATAATGTTTCCTAAAATGACATCAGAGGTCAGAACCTTAGTTCCGAACTCTTAACAACGATAATCATCATAGTAAGTCTTGCCTATTGTTCAGTTCCGAGCTCGTATAATAACTTTTAATAATAATGCTTCAAAACACCCCTTAGTTATGTTGACCAGATTTGGTCCTAAAAGAGGATCAAAGCTCGAAACAACAGTTCCGAGATCGTAACACATGCATTTCGTCTTAGTTATTATAATCCTGAATAAGAGGTTCCGAACTAGGTTGAATAGGTTGACTCGGATATAGACTCGGTGTAATTCGGGTAAGCTCATTTTAACTTGGTTTTAACTTGGTACAACTCGGGTGAGCTGAGCACAACTCAAGTTAACTCGATGCAATTCTAGGTGTGGATATCAATGTCGCGACAATGAATAGAAGGGTTTTCCCAATTTTTTTAATGGCACAGCGGTGTCATTTACACCGATACACCCTTGATGAAAGTGGTGAACAGAGCGTATCATATTTTTATTAGATCTGGCCGCCAGAAGTTTCTGGCGAGGTCATCAATTTTCGAAAGTGTTTAGGCATGGTAATGGTGAATGGGGGATATTACTCTTTTATTTTCATTTTTTCTACTTTTATTTTTTTCTCCTTTTCAGAGTGGGATACTCTTAGTTCTATATTTTTGTTATTTTATTTCATTGAGTTTCTTTATTTTTCTTTTTTCAGTTTAAAAAATGGGTGGTTGTTAAGAATTTTTTAGATTTAAGTATCATATTGGAATTGTCTTTGACAATGTAATTATTCCCAGTGACCATTATCCGGTAAGATTCTTACCTGGCCTGCATCACCTGCTGCATATCGTCATTCGAAATCGTGTTGTCGAATCAACTTTTGCTCCGATGGTCAATCACTAATATTTTGTCGGTGGGTCACGGTGGTGAGGCATCTTGTGGTGGTGGATCCGCGGCGTGTCGTTCGTAAGAGGCCAGGGGTGGGGTGGGTTGGTGGGGAGAGCTGGGATGGGTGGTGTCGGGTTGGGTTTGGAGATGGGTGGCAAGAAGATTTTGGGGTGGCGGCGGGTAAGGTTTTGGGTGGTGGCGGGCTGAGGTTTTGTGTTGTAGCAGAGCGGCGGCGGTGCGGCCACAATGTGAAGCACCGGCGGGAGTAGTAAGGGTAAAATAGTCCCTAGAAATCCCTATTTCAGCCGAGTGGTATGATTGTGTTTTTGGATCCAGTCAATCCTATTTTTGTTAGCGTAACGTCTGAGAGTTATTTCAGCCCTTTCAATAAAAACATAAGGTTTTTTACTTTAAAAAAACTTGGGGGTTATATTGACACTTTCACAACTATATCGGGCTATTTTGATATTTTTCCCATTGCTATATTTAGCTTCTCCGTGTAATGAGTTTATCTCACAACGATGAAAAGATAATTTGAATGTAACTCCTTTGACCAATTTAATTAATACAAATGATTAAATCCCCAAATATCCCATTATGGACGGATTTTATTATTTTTTAAAGAAAAAGAGAGAATCATGAAGATATGAAAAAATCAACATTACAGGTTCAAGAATTTGAGCAGCAGCAGACGTTGACTCGTTGGGTATTCTGGAATCATGGTGAGCTGCCGCCGCTGGAGCGCATGTGAGCAATCAACCATTCATGCACTAATTCATGCTGCAGCCGCCACACTCAGGAAGCTCCTAAATCAATCATCTTATTTCCCCCTCCAGAGTCCAAACATCCCAAAACAAATTATCTTCCAATTATGGAAACCTCATCCTATTGCTTCATCTTCGCCATAATTGTATGTTGAATGCGTTGTTAGCGTTGACCACTTCGGAGCCAGAGCTGATCAGAAAGCAGATGATTCTCCGGTAGGTACTCATCATTTCTCTCTAAAATTGTCCTAATTGAATCTCATTGGACCACACATTCAACTTAGGCTACATGATAAGTGGATGTGTCATGAATTTGTTAGAACTTAAAAATGAATAGTCAATTATTAGTATTTTAAAATAATACTAGGATGCATGTGATTACATAATCATATTCCAGACCCCAACAATCCAAGAAGAACATGTTCAGAGAATGATATACTGCCTTTCTCCGGTGCACATTTATTGACTAATTTGACTTTTGAATGTCAAATTGAAAATTTTCGACCATTCAGTTCAATTTTATTATGATATCATATCATATGTTGTTGGATTCATTACAACATATTGTTATAAATTTTTTAATTTTTTTTACACATATCAATAGTTAAAGATTGATGTAGAAAATTCAAATTAACTATTAAATACTAGGACCGGCCGTATTAAAGATCCAAGGTGCTAATATCATGCAAAGAAGTATAATGGTCTAATTTAGATATATAATTAATTAAGATCGCATATATGCACATCAACATCACATATATAGATCCATCATACAAAATTAATACTGGGAAATTTAATTTTTTTTGAAATCAATAGGAAACTTTTTTAAAATTAATTAGCTAGTAAAAATAATAAACACGCTAAATTTAGGCAAATTTTTGGGAAAGACGGTCTTCCCATAGGCTTATGGAAAGACGGAGTTTAATTTGAATAATAAAATGTAAAAGATCTTTGTTGCCATATTAAAGTTTTATTATGCAACGTGTAGTGGTTATAAATTTTATAACCCGGTTCATGCAAGCCGAAAATTTTATCTTCATTTCTTCTAATTTACACTTTAAACCTTGGTCTTTCCATGACTAAGGGAAAGACCGTCTTTCCATGACTAAGGAAAATACCGTCTTTCCATGACTAAGGGAAAGATCGTCTTTCAAGAGACGCACTCTTAAATTTATGTCTCCAATTTTTAAATGAGATATTTTGGTTGGTGGAACAATAGGAAATCTTTTGACAATTGATGATGGGAAATTAATGATTAAAATAAATCGATTTACCTCCTCTCAATTATATCTTTCCTGTTACTTTCTTATCCGGATTCATCCATGTATATATAATTTGATTGGTTGAATTTGTTGATGAATAGCTCTAAAGTTGTACGAGATAAAGACGTGCATGTGAACTTTATATATTTAAATATACTTCCTCCGTCCTACAATAAACTTCATACTTTGCTTTTTGGATGTCCTACTATAAACTTCTTAATTCTAAATTTTTTACATTTAGTCAGAAATATGTGGTCATAACTCTTCCTTTCATTTGATTTATGTAGGTCCATTCTTATCACCGATTAAAAAGATGTCACATAAACTTATCTTAAAATTTGTGCAAAAATCAATTCAAAATTTTAAAGTGGGACGGAGGGAGTAAAGGATAACCGACATCACGTACTAATATAGTCCCACATTAGTAATTGATAGAATTATTGTTCAACATATGATATCAAAACCTACGGGCTCTATTAGAATCATGAGCCTCTATCATAAAACTAATTGATACTATGTAGGTAGAAGTCATGGTCTTATATATTGAATTATATGACTGTCAACCACTAATGTGGAATTCTAACTCTAACACTCCATCTCACGTGCAACGGTATGACATCATCTTGCAAACGTGGACAGAAAGGGGTAACGGGTCAATCTTGGTATCTGATCATAAAACCAATTGATACTATGTAGGGAGAAGTCATGATCTTACATATTGAGTTATATCACTGTTAACCACCAATGTGAGACTCTAACTCCAACAAGCCATAGACCTCTTTATATCTACGTTTGTGCGATGATTAATACTGCTACACATGAGAGGCATGTTAAAGTCCAACTTTGGTGGTTGACAGAGTTATTGCTCAGTATATAAGATTATGGAACACCCCCACATTATACCAATTGATTTTATTATAGAAACCCACAATTCTAATAATCATAACATAAGTAAATTTATTTTAATCAGAGTTTATTGTTAACTTTATTAATGTACATCTATAATTTAATATTATGTGACTGGTGGGTGGATATTTACCGGCATTTCTCAAAGCTTGGAACAAGGCCTGCTCTACGGCTGGAAGCATTTTCCTGGTTCCGGGCCTTCCGGCTAACAAAGCGTACTATCCTAAGCCAATTATTTTCCAGGGCCTGTACCAATCTGGTAATATTGCGAAGGTACGTGATCATACGATTTTTTTTAGACAAGTGATATTTTGACAAGTATAAGATGTTTTGGGAACTTTTTTTTATAGTACCCAGAGAAATTAAGTAAGTGGAAATAAGGGACAAGTGATATTTTGACAAGTATCAGATGCGTTAGGAATTGACTGATGGTTTTTATTTTTGAATTCCTTTTCTTATGTGTAAGACTTGTTAACATCTTACTAATCTCTCAACCGTACATGCTTAATTTTTCATATACAAAATTTTCGATAATCATCCTTGTTAGTAATAGGATATAGAATAAAAATTGAAGTAAGAAAAAATATTTTCGTATTTTCTATTATTGACTTTGTGTCATAATTTGAAATTGCGTCAAAATGGTTAAATATATACATTTATGTTGATTGATAGAAGGCAAACCTTGTAATTGTTGGGATATTTATATGTGAGTACAAATGGTACAATCATAGAAGGAATAAAATATTGCAATCCTAGTAGGAAAGAAATTAGTTTCCTTATCCATCTTTTATTTTATTTCCCCAAGTGAAGTATAGAATTACTAGCAACACAGAGTTTCGAATGTAGAAACTCTAACTGAGATCGAGTAGACCCTTTGTCAGTGGAGGAACCAGATCAATATTTTAGGAGGGGGGAATAAGTTTATACCTTTTCTTTTTTTCTTCAACTGGAATAGTTTCAAGGCAAAGTTTTGGGAAAGACAATCTTTCCATAAACTTATGGGAAGACTGAGTTTAATTAGAATAATAATAGGTAAAAAGTCTTTGTTGCAATATTAAAGTTTTATTATGCAACGTGTAGCAGTTATAAATTTTATAACCCGGTTCATACAACCCCCGAAAATTTTATCTTCATTCTTCTAATTTACACTTTAAACCTTGGTATTTCCATGACTTATAGAAATACCGTCTTTCAAGAGACGGACTCTTAAAATTTTATCATAAAATCTAATTTGATAAGAATATAAAATAATTATATGTGAAATTTGGTAAGATGTGTGTAAAATATATTTTCAAAATATGATATACTATTTTAATCACACGTAATTATATTCGTTACAGTACATAATTAAATTTATATAGTGAAAAAATAAGATAATATTTTAAAAGGATAGGTTAGAGTATGATATGTGTGAGGAACATTATCAACCAAAAGATGTTTAAAGTATGAGAAGGTTTCCTCTAACGATTAGATCAGTTATAAAAAAATAATTTTTATAATTACTAAGGCAAATTATAATTATTTATATGTATGGATTCATTTTTAAAAGGTTTTCATAATTATAAAGAGTTCTTATATTGAAATACAGTTTTTTCATAACTTATGGAAAGACCAAGGTTTAAACTGCAAATTAGAAGAAATTATGATAAAATTTTGGATCACATTAATTGGGTCATAAATTTATTAATATTGCATGTTACACAATAAATTTTTAATATTGAAACTAAAAGCTTTTGCGTTTCTATAATTCTAATTAAATCCCGTATTTTCGTAAGTCAATGGAAAGACAATCTTTTCCAAGAATTTGTCAATTATAAATACTTCATTTTAATAAATAAAAATAAATTTCAAATCACCCTATTAGCCATACTAATTATAAAAATGACCACGTTTAACAGTTTGTCGGTTTAAAACAAGATTTTCTGTAAAATTATATTTATCAATATAATATAGAAAATGGTGATTTTATAACCATACCTAATTCACATAAATGCCAATATAACCTTTTGATATTGAAAGTGAAAATATAACACTAGATAGTAAAGGTAAGTGTAGATGTACCCATTCTGGTAATGTTTAGCCAGAATTACGCGAAAAGACATTTTGCCCCTATGAAAAAACAAAAACTAAAAAATAAATTCAAATTACAATTACACCCCTTCTTCGTTTTTTCCTTGCTTCTTCTTCAATTTGTGGCTCCTGCTTAAAAGCACTTCTCTCATTTGATTATTCTTCTTTTGATTCAAAGATGAATCACATAATAGATTTGGTACGGTGGTGCAGGGGCTGGGCGGTGTCGGGGCATTGCAATGGTGGTGGAGCGGGGTGGATTAGGGTTTTGTAGTGGCATCATGGCTGGTAGTGTCGGGGAGTCGCGATGGTGCACTAGTGGAGAGCCTTTGATTAAAGGCAACAATCAAAGGTGGTTCTTGAAAAACCGTGTTTGAAGAGGATCCGATGGAGGTTCTGAATTCGGAACTCCCTCCCAAGTCACTCTGGAAATTTTAAAGACATTTTTTCATTGATTAAAGGCAGTTCATGAAGAACCGCCTTTAATTGGCCTCAATCAAAGGTGGTTCTATTGAAAACCCGCCTTTAGTTTGGTGTCTTTATTCCCTAGTATATATAGCAACTAAGGTTTCTTCCCACCTCAGTTTATTTCCTAAAACTAAGGCATATGCCTCCACCGCTCATTCATTCCC
>JAULKM010155680.1:0-16857 GCA_032355605.1 Rubia tinctorum
ATTGTGGTGGGGGTGGGGGTGGGGGTGGCGGATGCGGTGGAGGTGGAGGTGGGGGTGGCGGATGTGGTGGGGGTGGAGGTGGAGGTGGTGGATGTGGTGGGGGTGGAGGTGGAGGTGGAGGTGGTGGTTGTTAAGTATGAGTTTGCATGCATGCTTTGCATCCTCTTTATATGTTCTAGGGTTATGTGTTTATGTTGAATTTTGATATAAAGGTGTGTCCATGCACTCGAATATTCAATGAAGGCAGTGAGTTTTATAAAGCTTTTTACAGGCTTCTTTGTGGCAAGCCCTTAACTTCTTATTGCTTCCATTACTTTGATGCAAAATTCTTATAGATCTCAATGAATATCATTGCTTTTCTGAGATCATAGGAACTAGGAATGTCACCATTGTATGCCTTCCCTTACCCCTCCAAGCTACTGTCTTATGTCGAGTTTAAAACCATGGCTATGGATGCAAAGCAAGAGTTATATGTGTCGAATAGATCGCCAACGGTCAATGTCACCTTTCTGATTAGGTAAACCGTGAGACCAGCCATGTTAGATTGCTAATATTGCCACCTAATATTCATATTCAGAATGGTTTATGTCAGTTCTGGTGCATAGTCCAACTGCTCCCGGGAGATGTCCTAAGCCCTCGATCGCTCATTTCCCTTCTGAGTTCTTGCGCTTCTTTTGGCCGCCTAGCGCTAGCCAAAAGCCTCCCCAAAATCACATAGTTTGCCGGATTCTCTGGCTCTACGTCAAGCAATGCTCTTCCAGCAATCTCCCCGAGCTCCACTTTCCCATAGCTTCGACACGCTGCATGAAGCTTTCACAGTGACCTTCACCGGCATTGTCCTGATAACCCCGTAAGCCTCGTGCAATCTCCCCGCCCGGCTCAGGGCATCAACCAAGCAAGCATAGTGATCGCTCCCGGCTTCCAAACCATGACGCCTCTGCATATGATCAAAATAGGCCCGCGCTTCATCAGCCAACCCGGCATGACTACAGGCTTTCAGAACCGCTAGAAAAGTAATCCTATCGGGTTTCACACCCGCCATTTCCATCTTTGCAAAAGTTACCAGTGCTTCTCTAGCATCACCTTGCAGTGCAAAAGCCGATATCAAACTACTCCAAGAAACCACATCCCTCTCCCTCATCCGATCAAACACCATCTTTGCACTCCCGAGGCTCCCACACCGACCATACGCTTCCACGAGGCCACTCTCGAGCTGCATATTTGCCTCAATCCCAATCCTCACCGAGTATCCATGGATTTCCTTGATCAAGCTCAATTCCGCCACATTCAAACTTGCACGCAACAACGCAAGAACCGTGATCAAATTAGGCGCCAAACCTATCTCCAGCATTCTCCTATAAAACCCAAAAACCCGGAAAAACCCATCATCCATATCCATATCCATATCCGTATCCACATCCATCAACCCCGCCATGATCGAGTTAAAACTTGAAGCGGAAGGCCTCACATCCATAACCCTAAACAGATCCATCGCTTCAGAAACCTTCCCAGAACGCGCATAGCTCGAAATCATCGCGTTCCAAACGACCGCGTTCCGTTCAGACATTTCGTCAAACACTTTCCGTGCGTACGAAACCGAGACGCACTTCCCGTACAAGTCAACAAGAGCTGAACCCACAAACGGGTTTCCCATTAAACACCATTTGAAGGTGAGTGCGTGTACGGAGGCGCCCATTTGCGGGCGGCGCGTGGAGGAGCAAGCTTTGAGTGCGAGAGGGAAGACGAAGGGATCGGCGGCGAGTGGGAGAGACGCGTGGATGTGTCGGAAGAGAGATAGGGCTTCTTGGTGGCGGCCATTGTTGACGTGGGAAGTTAAGAGCTTCGTGTAAGACAGCAATCGGAGGTAGTTTGAAGAATATGAAGCCATGGAGCTATGGCGGTGGTTTGATTGTCTGAACTTTCAACCCGATTTCAAATTACAGCGCCAAACATGTTAAACGGATCGACCCGAATGATAAATAAGTCGGGTTAAGGCTAAAACGTCTAACTTGAAAACATAAATTCATATTCTCGTTCAACAAATATCTCTCTTATATAGATATGCCATATGACTGTTTTTTTAAAAAAAAATCAATCATTCCAAGATGTTGGGAAAAATGTCCAACGATAATTATAATGAGTGGAATTGACATTCAACCTAACTAGTCTCTAGCAATACCTGACATATTGCAAGGATATCTAAATTACATGTCAACCAGACTGATCGTCTGTACTATTACAGATCAGATATCCAATAAAAAATTGTATCGCTCTCAGGGATATTAACTTGCTTCCTGCAAAAAACATGACCACTTGGCAAAGAGGAGCGTATCACGTATTAATATCACTGCGTCAAACAGAGATATTCTACAACTGTAACACCACTTGATTCAACCACGATCTATGTTGTCCAAAATGTAAACACCTTGAAAAAAAATAGATCCGATGAACCCAGATTTATGAAACCCCAAAAATAAAATCACAAACGAAATTGCGAACACACGATCTGTACAAGCAGATCGAGAACAATACATCAACATAAACAATTAAATCGAGTTATCAACATAAACAATTAAATCTCCCATGATATTAGGGGAGATGGGGAAAAAGCTTGAAGAAGAAGGGATGCGACTTGAAGAAGGGTTTTTCGATTTGTCGTATGACTGTTAATTGTGTTATTTGAGAAAGCCTTCTTGTAAAATTACTCACTTGTATTTTGGATAATGTATATTTTATTTAGTGAAAAAAATAAGGATGTTAATCTAGTTTAAAAATTGTTTGTCATGATCCAAAAAAAATAAACTGAATAAAAAAGTGACTTACAGCAAAGGCTACAATTTCAGAGTTAGACATGAAAGAATTGAAGAAGAATATTGAGATGAGAAGATTACAAAATTAGTTTTTAATCCTATGATTCTCTTATCTCTTTACACGATGAACTGAAATTAATGATACCCGTTTATTATTATCAAAACTACCATCATACCTGCAAAGTTATGACACTATTCTAGACCCATAACTCGTAATACCCATTAAATTTGGGCACGGTTCTAAGAATTTCATACCTGATGAGAGTTTAGATCGGGTTTTGATCTAACTATATTTTTAGATAGAATATAGTGCTTATTAGGATAGAATATACTCCCTCCGTCCCAGAAGAATTAGACACTTTGCTTTTTCAAAGTTAAATTTCATAAACCTTGACCGTAAATATATATTAATCTATACTACTCCATCCCATAATGATGTTCCGAAATGAAAATGGCACAACGATTAAGAAAGTGGGGGACAAAGGCTGAAAAGTGGGGGACAAAAGTTGAAAAATTGTATTTTAGGTATGATTGTTAGACTAAAATGGAAAGAATAGATATAGGAAGATCATTGTGGGACATCCCAAAATGGAAATTAGGAAGATCATTGTGGGACGGAAGGAGTATATAATAAAAATATCACGTGAGATCTTTTTAGATTTATCTTAACATCTATTTTCTAAATATCTATTTTTATGCGGAATTAGTATATGTAGCTCGAGATATTGACGGTCGAACATGATCATTGAAGACCGTGAAAAAACAAAGTGACCAATTCTGTCGGGATGGAGGGGAGTAGAGCTTTACCTCGAGAAAAGATAGAATGTAGAGCTTATAAGACCCGAATCATACCCATCCCTAATTTTGAGTACTTTTCCACTCAAAACAAGATTTATGCCAAACTATTTAATTTGATCATAAATTCTATTAGCATTTGCTTCAGCCCCCAATTTGAGAATTATACAAGGGTCTTATTTTTTTTATTTAATTACTATATATATAAACAATTTTTCTACCATATTAATTTTTCCATCACTCTGTAATGGGTTTTCCGTTCTTTGCAGCATATTTTCCGTTCTCAATGGGTTTTTGAAGTTTAGATCATTAGATCCGCGTTTTTAGAAGCAGGTTTGTGTTTTTTTGTCAACTTTCGGGAATGAGTTTATGTTATGGGTTTCTGTAGCCTCTAGTCTGTGTTTTTGGTGAAGTTTTGAGCATGTTTTCCGCGTTCGTTGCTGCATATTTTCCGTTTTTAATGGGGTTTTTGAAGTTTAGAAAATTAGATCCTTGTTTTTAGATGCGGGTTTGTGTTTTTTTTTGTGTCAATTTTCGAGAATGGGTTTATGTTTAAGGGTTAATGTAGCCTCTGGTTTGTGTTTTTGGTGAACATTCGAGCATGTTTTCCGCGTTTTTGGTGAAGTTTCGAGCTTAATATAGCTTCTAGGTTATGGGTTCTTGTTCAAATCATTGCTTTGGTGTTTTCATCTGTAAATCAGCTTGATGAAATGCTTTAATAGTGAAGATTCATGGGCTAAGTGTTCGATTGCAGCCTAATGTGCCTTTAACTTTCGTCAAACCTGCTGTTTGTTTTTTACTTTCCAGACCTAACAACTGTTGATATCCAAGTCAAGACAGTCACTCTTTGGCCAGCCTTTTGTAGTTCCAAGGCTCACTTTTTACTGCTAAAAAATAACTCTTGATTTTCTCTTTCTACAATTTAGGGTTTAGGACAGATGGAGTAACTAAGATTCACTTTGTAGATTTTCTTCTGGATCACAAGTCACAACCTTCTTTCTTGTCCAATGATTCTCTTCTTTTTTGCTTAGTAATTGATTTGTTCTTACCATTATTTGCAAGGCGGTGGTCCATAATTTTCTTACCAATCGAGCTGTTTGGTAAAATATAATTCGAAATTATAAGTTTGAAATTTAAATTTATTAACTTAGTACTCATATGCATATAGAAAGACGGTATTTACCCATATGCATATGCTGAGGTTTAATATTTATTGACTGAGTATGTGATCACAAATGTTGCTTGGTTTAGTGGTTAGCACTCTTACGGTGAAAGGTAAGTAATCATAGAACTAAAGTGTGCCAAATATACAAGTGGTGCGGGTCGTAGCCCCTATCAAAAGCGGAACCATATTGGTTCCGATACAGCAAAACGATACTCTACCAACTAAAATGGTAAAAAATAAATCAAGTGACTAAGTAGTCGTGTAATGATCATGCCTGAATATGCAAAACCTACTACATGATATGCTTGTACACAAATCTCCGGTCTAGGCAGTAGTCCTAACTAGCAAGTAGGGGATACGCACCTGTGTAAGTCTCCTCGTATTGCCCGAAGGCACAATGACTAAGTGAGGATCTGATGTCCTTCCTTGCCCCCAAGTGGTGAGACGGGTGGTGGTGAAGTAAAGGTAGTGCTGGAAGAAAACCCCACTGGGGTGTATACCTCTCAGTGCATGCCTTGTATGTGCGAGTGATGGTGCTACAAATAGGTTGTAGCTGAAGTGATGTGATGAATGATGTTCCAGTGAGGTTGATCCATACGGTAATTGACCAGGTGTGCCAAGTGAGTGTGCCTCAGGACGATTGGGATTGTTAGCAAGATCCCACTCAAGGTCAAAGTGTGAGCTCCCAAGTAGTGCACGATCTTGCTTTCAATCCCCCTCAGAGAGCTTGGCCAAACGGAATCAATGTAACCAGACTTCGTGGTATACCTGTTCCACGTATACTGGCGTGACAGTTCTGTAACTATCCTTCCCATTTTTAGTAAGTGGGCAACCATGGACGGATTTGTGGTTACTGTACTACACCGTGAAGATAGTACATATAGAAATTTGGGATACGGTGGCACCACCGATTTAGTTCCAGAGTTGGCTATTCTGTAATAGCCATCCTCACTTTTGGTAAGTGAGCAACCATTACCGGATTTGATGTTATTGTGCGTTACCGGTTGGCGCACAAATCAGAATTTATAATACGATGGAGCCACCGACTTGGTGCCAAACTGAGTCATATTAACTGCGTGACTCCGCATAGCAGTCTGCACTGCCCCTCCCACTTTTGGTAAGTAGGCAACCATAACCGGATTTGATGTTACTGTGCATAACCGGTTGTCGCACAAATCGGGTTTTATGGTATGATTGTGCCACCGACTTGGCACAAAAAACTATTTTAAAGTTTCTGTGCATTGCCGGTACAATGAACAGGTCAGGTTTAGGGCAACATTAGTGCTACCGACAAGGCACTAATACGAGACGCTTCACCGTGCGTTTCGACGTAGCAGTCTGTACTGTTGTCCCTACTTTAGGTGAGTAGGCAACCGTATGCCGGGTTTTCTGGGACCGTGTACCACCGGAAAGGAACTACCAACTACCAAATAAATTTACAAACAAGAGGGCTTCCATGAAGTCAGGAAATCATTCGTTCCGGGGCTACGAACTTTGGAGGTTTAGGCCTTCGAAACTTTGATCTGTGGACCTTCGGACCATGAAATTGTGGATCTTAGAAACTTCGAGTCCCGGGCTTCCAGATTTGGACAACCTGAAAACTTGGGCCATGGAAGCCGAGAACTAGGAAGCTTAGCTTGGACTTTCGAACTTGGAAACCGAATACTCTTTCAACCTTCAAGTTTGGGCCTTGAAGCTCTCAACCTTTGGACCCTCATCCTTCGAACCCTCAAACTGAAACCCTCAATCTTCGATCCCTTTAACCCTTCGAGCTCTCGAACTCTAGACTTTCAAACCTTCGAACTATCAAAGAGCACTGTTTTGAACTCACAACCCTTAAACCTCACTGCCGCCTCAAGCATCTATATAATTTCGGCCTCGTGAGATCAAATTGAATTCCCTCGGAAATGATCGATAGATCGGCGTATAAATTTGGGTGAAAATCTGGTGCTTTAATCCATTTTCTGATGTGATTATGCCATCTTTTACAAGGCTATTCCTAGCCTTCCAAATATAGTAGACCGTGATCAGCATGGCTAGAACACCAATTTTTGCCCTTTTATTTTCTCCCTTTGCCTCCCTTGTGATCCATCTCGCTGCCCCTCTGATTGTGTAACAGCGTCGTGTAAGACCAAGCCATTCTCTGACAGCATCCCAAATGTTTCTTGAGAAAACACACATGAAAAATAGATGCGGGGGGCTTTCCGGGGCATATCTGCATAGGGGGCAGCACCTCCCCCCATTGTAATTTCTCATTTTGTCTTTCGTAGCAAGCCTCCCTTTAACTGCCCTCCATGCGATGAAAGAATATTTTGGAGGGTAAGTGCCTTTCCATAATAGTCTGAAAATACGCTGGCCCCGGGAGTTTTCCCACCAGAATTTGGTGCACCTTAGATGAATCCAGGTTTCCTTTCGCTGCCCATCTTGATAAGCGTGCGATTGTTTGATTTTCCCCCTGAGTATGGATTGCGGTGGAGAGGTTGAAACGGTGAAGAAATTGCGATGAAGAAGAGGAACAGTGAAGAAAGAAGGCAAAATTTTGGGAAAACCCCTCTTTCCATATTCCTATGGAAAGACGAGGTTTAACTATAATAATAAAAGGTAAAAAATTTTAGTTGAAACATTAAAATTTTATTATGCAACATGTAGTATTTGTAAAATTTATAACCCGATTCATGCAACCCGAAAATTTTATCTTCATTTTTTTTTAAAATTTACCGTCTTTCAACAGACGGACTCAAGAAACAATAAATTAAAAGGGAAAACAACGTCATTTTAGCAAAGTAAGGAAGTCACTAAATTACATAAATACCACTGGTTGATACCAATAGAAAACAATCCTTGTTATATGGTATTTTGCGATAATGTGCACTGTCCATTTAGGCCATCTAGTCTAGTTATAAAAAAATTTCCACTTCGGTTCAATAAATTATGGTAATCAATTAAACAAATTTAGTGGCAAAATTCCCTATTGATAGAATTACAAAGTTATACAACAAGAACAAGTTTCCTTTATTGCATTTTAATTCCGGTTAGTTTATGTCAAGATCTCTCTCTTATAAACAAGGGAGTTTGTGATATATGGTTCATTTGACATTGATATTTTCTTTTATGATTCAAACGGTAAAATGATTTCATTCATTTTTTGGTTGATGACTAGTGATTACTGATTGTGCCAGTTCACAATTGTTAATTTAGAAATTTTAAGAAGGTGAAATGTTACGAAAACTTTAGAAGTTAAAATCTAACAAATACCACATTGCTAATGAAATTGTAGTTTGTTGTGTCCACTTGACTAAACTAGCAATCGTGGTGCAAACACAAGATTCAAACAAGATGCAAGTGTTCTGAGAGTTTTCAATGGAAATCTCCTCAAATTGCAATGGTCTTTTGTTGTTTTCCTCAACAAAGTTAGATAAATGGTTATAACCTCACATAATTGAAGTAATAGACAGACTGAAGGACAGTCTCTATTCAGAAAACCGAAGAGGAAGTCTAATTATCAACCACAACTACGAAGCTCCAATGATCCTCAACAAGTGTGAGGTTCTAAAACCGTAAGCGCCCATTTCGTTGTAGGGCCCATGCAGCAGCAGCAACAACAGCTGCACCACCCAAGTGAGCAGATCCTGAGATCTAACTCTCTCCCTGAGAAGACAATACAAAGTTTCATTGGGAGAAAGTTAATGAAAGTCACAATCGTGTGAAAGAGAGCAAAAGGTCGAGTTCTCTGCCTTTTAGCAACGGGTTCACATCTTTACATCTTAACTCAATTTAGATCTTGACATCTTTACGTCTTCACATATTTAAATATTTATACGGTTCATTTGACACTGATATTTTGTTTTATACCTTTTAGCAACATGTTGCTTAACTCAACATAATTAAACTTCATACGCATTCCATCAACGGAACATTTTATGAGAGGTAATCAATCTGATCAATTTACTGACCTTTTAGCAAATAATATTTATATTGTTTTCGATGGTAAGTTTTCAAAATTGAATGAAATTCAGGGATCACATTGCACAATCTCACTAAAAGGACATAAATACTCCGCTTCCACTGATTCCAATTGAAACCCTAATCTCATCGGCGTCGTTCACTTCCATTTTTGGTTGTGAATATTTTTCAATTCCATTGTGAATCGAAATGATTGTGCAAGATGACAATTCGATGATGGTACTGTATCACAATAGGACCGGATCGTCATACTTGTAGAGGAACAAACCCGCGAAGGCCCACCGAGATGATCGTGAAGACTGCGCTGCCAAGATTATTCACCGGTCTTGGTTTTTTATCATTGTCGTACATGGAAATAAGTATAGAATCATTTACTTAATGCATAAATAATTTAAATATTAGTATATACATGTTTAAAAAACAACAATCTTATTCTCATTAATTTCACTTTTGTTACATAATTATGTCAGGCCGTACAATGTTTTCCCCCATTTTTTTTATAATGGGAATGATTGCCCCCCTCTGTAATGTTTCTAGGTTTCTGTGCATAATTTAGTAAGAGATTAATACACTTCTAACCCTAATTTTTGGTTGAAAATGCCATAACCCTGTAAAACGAGAAAGAGACAAAATAACTTTAACTTTATTACGAATTGTGCAGGTATAACCTTTTGTGCTGATTCTGCCATTGACTGGAAAAATTAAGCGTTGACCGGACCTAAAATGTCTAAACTACCGTCGCTTTTTAAGCTGAAAATTATCCACCATTTACCCCCTCGTTATCATATAAACCCTCCAGAATTAGCTTAATTTCTTCCTCTCCACCACCTGAACTAGCACCCGGAACTATGCTAGTCCCGGTGGAATTTCATCTCATCCCTGAATTATGAATTATGCTAATAAACTACCCAGAATCCCCACCACCTCCTCTTCCACCCGTCATCTCTAGCTCGTCATGGCCACCAGCCTAAAACTATAACTGCCTCCAAGTTCAAGCATATGGAGGTCTCGTCTGAGGTCTGTTTACTCAACCACCTCTTCATAGAGGTTAAAACTGCGATGAGCTTGAATGCTACGAACCCAACGCTGGAGAGGAGAACCCAAGTTGAAGTCAACGAGCTCTTGTGGGCCTCGCAGCTAGGGACACGGCCAGGGCGAGTGGTATCCACGTTGCAACGTCGTTGAATGAGAGGAGAGAAGAGGGAGGAGAGATGGTGGCAGTAGTAGAAGTAGCAAGTGGAGGAAGAAGAAGAAGAAAGATGGTGGAACTAGAGAGTGGAAGAGGAAGAAAGGGTGGAAACATAAGGGAACATATGTCTTTTCCCCTTTTCATATTTAATTGAGTGGTAAAATGGTCATTTCATTAAATTTAGATCAAACTTTACGTAGGCGGTTGAAGTCAACAATGTCCACGGTTATATTGGCACATACATCAATTTTGACACTTTCTCATTTAGTAGGGTTATTTTGCCACTTTCAACCAAAAGTTTGACTTATTTTACAACTTTACTCAATATTTAATCATAATTTATACAAATTCTGCACTAACTAACTTGCACTTATTCTTCACAATATGCAACAACAAATTTTGTAACTCCAAATACGATCAACACTCTTTTTGAAAATTTATTTGGATGCTAACAATAATAATCTGAAGTAATATAAGTGTATAGAAAAATAAGTGTTGGATTTTTTTTTGAGAAAAGTGCATTTTAACCCTATGTTTTAGTCAGAAGTGCAGAAATGACTTTGTAAAATCTGAAAGTGCAGAAATAACCCTGAATTTCGTTGACTTAAATGTCAACGGTTAAATTGGCCGAAAATAGATTAAATGACCATTATACTCTTGAGTTAAAAAGTTCAAAAAATAAATAAAATTAGAAAAGAAACTAATAGCCTCCTCCCACACCCAAACTCAATTCTTTCCTGTCCTCATCTCTCTAAGTCTTCACCACCACTGCCCAGCCCCCATCCCCACCACCACCGCTCATTTTCATCGCCTAAAGCCACTAAACCCATGCCACCAGCGGTGTTTCCTGCGTTTCTTAATCCGTAGCTCTAAAGAGGGTGGTCGGGGACAAGGGAAAGAGATGAGGACGGGGTGGCCACCGGTGTCGCACTTCTTTATCAGTGTCGCGCTTCTTAATCGGCGTTACATTTCTATTGGCGATTATGGCAACGTCGCGCTTATTGACATCATGGTTCTATTTGCGATGAGTGGTAAGCGTTACACTTCTTAATCGGCATCACGCTTCTATTGCAATGAGTGGTAAGCGCCGCGCTTCTATTTGGTGATGAGTGGCTGACGTCGAGCTTCATAATCAGTGTTGCGTTTCTATTAGAAATGAGTGGCGGCGGGGTAGGGAACAGTGGAGAGAGGTGGTGGCGGAACTAGGGTTTGGTGGTGGGGTAGAGAGCAGCAATGAGAGGTGGTGGCGGGCAGAGGTGGTGGGGGACCTAGGGTTTAGTGGCGAGGTAGGGAGCAATGGGGAAAGGTGGTGGCAGAGAGGAGAGGTGATGGCGGAACTAAGGTTTGGCGACGGAGTAGGAAGAAACAGGGAGAGGTGGTGGCAGCGAGGAGAGGTGGTAGCGGAACTAAGGTTTTGGGGGGAGCTTGTTTTGGGCGACGTGTTCTAGCTAACGCCGGTGATGCTCAGCAGCGGCTTAGGTTTAGGGTGTTCGAAATTGGAGAAAAAGCTTAGGAGGTATAATGGTCATTGAATTTTAGTTTTAAGTTTAAGTGTATTTTTGTCTTTTCAATTTAGGTTCATGTCTAAATTACATTTGTCAATATCGAATAGTTCAATTTGGGTATATCTGCACCGTTGCTCAAAATGTTAGGGTTATTTCTGCACTTTCAAATTTTACTGGGTTATTTTCGTACTTTCTCAATTTAATAGGGTTATTTTTGCACTTTTCCCTAAAATTTTAATATTTTAATTAAAACTTTTTATCTTTATATTATTCTAATTAAACCTCATCTTTCCATAACCCTATGAAAAGATGATTATTCCCAAAAAAATTCCCGGGCCAAAATTGACAAAAAATACCCTTACATCAAGTCTGGTAGCGAACATTCGCGCATTAATGGGGAAAAAATTGATTCGCGAATTTCTCCTAGACAAATTCTTGACCCGCGAGATTCTTATGACCCGGAATCATTAGTTCCCCAATTATATATATCTAACACTCCCAAAAGTTGATATTTGCACTCAGATCCCCCTACTCTCCCAATTAAACTTTCTTTAATTATATTTGGAAGTCCATTTCTAATTAAACTTTATTATATTTCACATTAATCCTTAATCTTGTTATGAGCGTGTCTTATACACGACTTTGTCTTTTATAAATAGCCGAGTGAGACATTGTCATATAGGGTTTGGTTAATATGTCATGGTTCAGTTTATGTTTTTTCTTAGTTTTTTTCCAATATTTATTTTCTTTTAAATTACCTTTTATGTTTGAGAAAGCCTCATGTTAGAAAAACTAACGATTAGACTAATCATGAAAAACACCGTTAAAAAATTTCTAGGGTCAATTTATAATAATAATATATACAATACGATACATTTTAAAAGTTTTTCAAAATTATATGAACTTCGTTGCAATAAATAAAATCAAACATCAAATCATCTCATCAGTTGCATCAATTATAAAATGATCCGGCTAATGGTCAGTCGGTATAAAATAAGACTTTGTGTTTTCGTTTATATTTTTCATATTTTAAAAAAACGAGTAGCTTGAATATTTGTTTTTTTCCTGTTCAAGTATCACATCCAATTATTTTTGTCAACTAAATGTTTTTTCAACGATTCTTTTTCCCGTTAAAGGGTCCGATAAAACTTAGCTAACTACTGATATACTTTTCAAAGACGGCATAGGATGAATACAAGTCAAAAGTATCTTTACAACGAACTTCTAATCTTAAGACCATTTTTACGGGCATCCTCCAGATTCAAGTTAGAGACGATTCTAACCACAAACTGTATGATATTATCCAATTCCTCAGCAAATATTTTGAAGACAATCAGATAGAAGCAATGCTAGACAGTTCATCTGATAATATGCACACAGTGATCAGTCATAAGAAGAGGATATTTTGAGTGATAAATGAAAAACAAATTCAATATCTGATTTCTGATAATGCAAATGCACAAGAAAAACGTCGACGACTCACAGAATCATGCCATAGAAGCAAGGATGGCAGAATCTTACTGTAAAATGCTATGTTGGCTCTTATTATGTGATACCACCAACCATAATTTGTTACAGAGGAAAGATGAAGTCCAACAAAGACAACAGGTTCATTTGCAAAAAGCTCGAGATAGGAGATTTGAGCTTCTATTGCTGAGCATCGAGTGTAGAACTGGCATCTGTGGCACGTCGGTGAATGCTTTTATCACTTGCAGCCTGAGCTGCAGCATTGGCAGAGAAAAATGCCCACGAGCAAACAAAATAGCCGGTGAGAAGCATTGAAAAATGTGCCGATAAAGATGCTTAGAGATCAAACAAAGATGTGAGGACTCTGTAGCAAATGCTTTCGATTGGTGAGACTCGAGATCCATAACCAAGACAGGCTCATCATGCTAAGTTAAAGCCGAGAATATATGATGTGCCGTAATCTCCATTGTGAATGGTCATGAAACATGCGATCATTAGGTTACCAAATTGAACTGAAGTGCAGTTCCTCATCCCAACACTATTCATAGCTATTTCAAAGGGAACAAGAAAGAGAGTTCGGAAATGACAGCCTCCAAGTTATTGTCTAAAGCTTGATGAAGATGAAGAATGGAAGTTAACTAAACTGAATTGAAGTGTAGGACACAGCCTTAATCACGTTCTATAAGTTTACTGTCCTGAATCTATATTTCACTAACAATCAGCTTATATACATCTGTATGATTTCACTTCTAAAGTTCACAAAAAAATGTAGATTTTCTACACTGAATGCCATTTAAACAATTGCATCAAGAATCTTGTCCTAGAGGGCAATGTATTGAATATTTGAACCTTTGTTTTTGTTCATCCGTTTTACGAATATTCAGATTTATCTGCTACAGAAAAGTAAGTATCTGCTAATGGTTACAATGGAATGTTTCCCCTCTCTTCATATATTCAGTCAAAAGTAAAGAGACTCAACATTCATGAGTGGAATATTGCATCTTCGCACTTCCTAAATCTCGATAAATTTCTAAAAATGCAAAGGACACCAGCAAAACTATACGTTCAAGAAAATCAGCACGAACATGAAGACTGCACAATAATTCAATCACGGGCAAAAAGACTCAAAATGCTAAAACAAAAACAACGAACGTTAACTCTTTTTTTAAAATCTGAACCATCAGATGTCAAAGAAATTTCATGCTTAAGCTCACCAAACAAAGATATATATGGATCCAAACTATTGCAGCAGCAGAAGTTTCAAATTGGAGAACAAGTCCAACATCGGTATAGCAAATAGAACAACTGATCATTATCTTCAAAAAAATAAGTTGATAACATTCTCCAATTTAAATCTGTAGCAAATTAAAACTCGGAATACCTAGCAGATCTCCTTCATATTCATGCAAGTAAGGGTTTGTAGCTTTGAAGGAACCTGAGATTTCACTATCCGAAAGAGCTTCTGAATCTCCTCCTGGAGAGGAGCAGGGGCATATCTCCTTCTCAAATGTAATACCGTTATGTCAGCCATGTTAGATGAATTTAAACGAAATCCAATCCCAACCATTTCATCAACACAATCCGCGAGGCCTACGACATCCTCACATTTTCCTTCCCTCAGAAGTCCTTGCACAATTGTGTTGTAGGTAGTCTCATCTGCCAAGCTGCCGTTTGCTTCCATTTGGACAAAGAGCACTTTAGCTTCCTCCACCAAACCATGCTTGCAAAGGGCATCCATCATCGTGTTATATGTACAAACATCTGGACTCATTCCTTGAAGAGATAGACCTCTAAAAAATTCCCTTGCTTTATCAAGGCATCCACTTTTACACAGCCCATCAAGAATTATATTATACACAGTGATACGTAGCTCAACTCCATCATTTTCCAATTGTTGCAAGAGCTGCAATGCTTCATTAACTAGTCCATTCTTGCAAAGACCATCCAACATCACACAATAGGTGTGACAATTAGGTTCTATGGCACCAAGTTGCATCTCACGAAAAATCTCTTTTGCCACATCACATCTCTCCGATTTAAACAATCCCTTCAATAAGATAGTGTAGGTGGAAATATCAGGATTCAAGCCCTTACTAAGCATGTCTTGGAAGATTTGGAAAGCCTCTTCAGATTTCCCTTTCCTGAAGTGCCCGTGGATCAAAATATTATAAGAAAAAGTGTTAGGACCAATCCTATTGGCTACCATCACATCAAAGATTCTTCTTGCTCCATCAAATTCACCCAGCAAACAATATCCATCAATCAACATACTATATGTTATTACGTCAGGAGTCTTACATTTCTTAACCATTGTCTCGAATACATCATTCGCATCTTCAACCAATCCCAGCTCACCTCTGTCAACCATTGTGTAGAATAATAAATCATTCGCATATTTCAACAATCCCAGCCTGCATAATGATTCAGTCAAGATATTATACTTGACTACCCTTGGAGCTATATCGTAACTGAGCATCTCAATCCACAATTTCTGTACCTCATCCCATTTCCCCAAACTACAAAAACCGTTGATTAATCCTTTGTACGTGATGACATTTGGTGTTATGCCCTCCTCAATCATTTCGCGCAAGAGAAAGAGAGCTTTGTCCATCATCTTGTCCTTACACAGGCAGTCAATAACGGTGCTGTACATGATGTTATTAGGTTTTGTATCACCATTTTTCATGAGTGTAAGGAACTCAACAGCCAATTCAGTGTTGCCAGACTTAGACAACCCATCTATCATAGTCCCTATCATAACCTGATTCGGTTTACACAACTTTTGACGTATAATCCTCCGAAAAAGTTCTTGTGCACCAGATACCCTATTATCTCGAAAAAGTCCCTTAAGTAAAGTACCAAAAGTTGTGACATCGGGCAAGAGCCCACGCTTGAAGAATGCCGGAAATACAGAAAATCCAAAATCTACTCTGTCCTCCAAGCAAAAACAATTAATGATGGTAGTCAATGTACACTCATTAACTGGAATGCACTCGAAACACATATATTTATACAGAGAAATGGCAGCAGAATAATATTTAATCTCAACTAAACGACCAAGCAGTTAGGTGAAGTCAATCACACTGGGGAGAGGCTTCATTCGGGCCATTTCATGATACAAACCAACAGCCTGATCAAGATTATTGATTATATTGATATCATCCATCAACCTCGGGGATACATATTGTTCCAGATTAGACCTCCTAATAACCGCACTGGAGTGAAAGCCATACCGGTAGAATTCGGAGTTGTAAGGCAATCCTATTACTCAAACCAAAACAATACCCAAAAGCTCTCCCTTTACCCATCATTGTACATAGATCCGGGATTTCAAATTACCAAAATCCCCTAAGATGGCAGGCCTGTTTCCCAAAGAAAATACAGTCCAAATTCAACATTCAAATAATCCCAGAATTATAGAAAAGGAGAAAACTAGAGGCAACAAAAAGCTAGCAACTTTGATGAAAATTAGAGGAATAACGGAGGTAAAGGTCTGCAGATTAACTCACCAGTTATAAAGGCAACTTCTATATTGTGGGTCGCCCTAGGCCCTGCCCAGCCCAGCCCAGATAGTGAGGCATATGAAGTACACATATTAGCCCAATTTTACTGTTTACTCCAACATGAGGCATTGTTAGACCATGTTTATCCATGACCCAACCCAACCAAAATTTTTAATTAAATATTATATCTCTCTCATCCACCTACACAATCTTCCATCCAACCAATTTATTTCTTTTTGACAGGTTTATCAATGACCCAACCCAACCAAAAATTTCAGATTTCAAAATATTATTTTAATATGAAATGTTGTAATAATTAATATGAAATGTTGTAATAATATGAAATTTCAACTCTTTATTATTAATTAAATGTTGTAATAATGAAATATTAATATTTTCGAATTTATTAAATAAATTTTGGATAATTAAAAATATGAAAGTTTAGCCATGAAAAAAAAGT
>JAULKM010155691.1:0-16857 GCA_032355605.1 Rubia tinctorum
AGATAGGATTGGTAGAGAGTAGGAAATCTGTAATCTGGCATTTTCTCTCTAGTGGAATCCGATCTTGGTCGGCCGTGAATGTAACCAAATTGGTGAACCACATAAAATCTGGTGTTTTGTCTTTTGCTTTTATTTTCTTCGCTTGTTCTTTCTTGGTATTCCGCACAACACCATGGATGGAAAGTATTACAATATCCATGCTCCTCCCATCCATTGTGGCTGTCACTTGCACTATTGCTGATGTGATCTTCTAATTTTGCTTCAGCTTAGACTGTGTCCCCTGGCCTTTTTCCATGCCATGGGTGTTTTCCTTTGTTGGATGAAAGCTTCGATTGAGCTCGTAATCATCGTTCTTGTATTGGGACATCCGCCCTTAGCGAAGCTGTTCTTCGATTTGCCTCTAGAGATCGTTGCATTTTTATGTGTCATGATCACGGTCCTTATTAAAATTATAGTGGTAGTACTTCGATGTCTCATCTGGTGGTGCTCTCATTAAGGCGGGTTCTTGGAACAACTCCTTATTATTCCTCCAGATTTTGTTTTCTCAACTATGTTAGCAGTGTTTCCATATATGGTTTTCTACTACTCACGGCAGCTTGTCCTCTTACCATTACCATTGGGGTTCATTTCCTCTCTTCATTGGACCTTCACTAGTACTTCCCCCTTCTTGCTTCTCTTCTAGTTCATTTTCCAACTTCTTGCTGTTTGCTTCCACTCCAAGAAACATGACCTTTTACCTTGATTTTTTAGGGGTTTTTACCTCATGTATTCAGTCCTGAAAAATCAAGGTAAATACCACAGTAGTAAAAAGTATATTTTTAACCTTGATTCATAACAGAGGTAAAAATTCACTTTCTACCTCAATTAATTAGGATGAATTGGAGTAAATAGTGTGACCGACACCGACCCGACATTTAACCAATATTTGTTGGGCAAGGGAGGATACCATCGAACGTTGTTTGACCAATATTAGTCAAACCAACACCAATGGTTGGCTAGGCTGATGTCGATTCTATACAACAACAATGTCAGTTTCATTTTGATATTGTCGACATGGTAATCAAACCGGTACCAATTTTGGAATCTCAAATTTCATGATCAAAATGTATCCCTATTATTGGAAATATCGGTAAGCTCCTGGTTACTCTCAACGGTCAATTTAATGCATTGCTGATATTGGATGCATCGACATGAAGAAGTAATTTTTTTTACCAAAAGCGAAGCCGATGTTGGCTCTGCTTTTGGTTGCAAACAAAAACCTAGATTTTTAATAATTGAAAACCCATATTTTAAAGGTCAAATTACAAATACAACAAAAAGAAACTACTAAACCTTTTACATGAATGAATCGTACAACATCATCTACAAAAACAACTACGAAATTACAAGAACAGCACTTTGAATAAATTTCAACAAAACTCTTATTTTAATGCCATAAATGAGTTACAATCAAAGAGAACTAGCATAAAAATAATGAAAATATCAAGGCGGTACTAGACAACTTCGAAACCATCTCAGTGTCGAGGATGAGGTCTTCAAAGATCTTGGTCCCTCAACCGAGAGGTATCCAAAATTGCCTCCATCGTGGGTGGCCACATTGACTGGATTTTTTTAAGCATCTCGAAGGCGATGGCTTGATATCATGTTTGGAAAGAGAAATTGTGGCATGCCACTGGATTAATTGAAGTCAACCCTTATTCATGTACGTTTATAAAGTTTAGTAAATAGTATACCTCTAATTCATTGAAGTCAAATCTTCTTCATGTACAATTAGAAAGTGAAGTAAACAGTAGACCACCAATTAATTCAAGTCAAACTTTCTTCATAATAATGGTGCTAGTGTGTGGATGGAGAAGTGATAGTTGACCATCGATTAGATAAAGTCAAACCTTAGCTTGCAGTAGTCAAATATATATAAAATGCAAAGTTAAGAGATAACATTCGATTAATTGAAATGAAACCTTATTCTTGTATATTAATGATATGATGATAAGCTCGAAAAATCTTAATTTTATTGCCACAAGATATTTTGGGCCGAGCTCTGATACCAACTGATATGAATCTCCATGCGAATACTCCGGATTGCGTAATTTAATTTTTTGACCAAATTAAGGGATCCGAAAACCCTAATATGGCCGCACAAAATTGATGACAACTAGCCCTCGGAATTGCTCTCAATTTCAAAATTTGCTCACTAACTAGCATGCATGATTAGTTCACAAATAAAGGGTATTGATAATTAATTAGCCTGTAGGATTAAGCAAAAATGAAAATGCTCGCAAACAAAGAGTATAAACTCAAATATCTGAATATATTGTGTATAAAATTGTGTGAAAAGCTCGGCCAAGCCTTCCCTATTTATTGAGTTAAATCGGCCAAAACCCTTTGTCAGAAACTGAGAAGACTCATAACGAATTTAAGAAGCTAAAACATATTTAACTAGAATTCCTAAAATAATCTGAATATGGACAAAATTCATCAAGATGAATCTTGAGTGAATTACTTTATCTACTTACCAAATTTAATTCTAGCCAAATCAGAGCTGAATATTCTAAACCCCAATGGACTGGTTTTCGAAATTAAACTCTTCAAAGTCAACATGGACAAGTTTAATATAAAAAATTCAAAATAAAATAATTTACAATAGTTTACAACGATCACACTACCTCATTAAAAACCCAATGAGAAAAAAATAGTATAGTGTTCTTCACGATGTCTTTAATTCCTCGACACTCTTGAACAATTAATCCAAGACATTTTCAATGTTGATTTATTCTTCCTTCATCATGAAGTTGATCAATCAAAACATTTAAAGCCACATCTATAAGCTTCATTCTTGCCCTAGACATAGGACCTGTCATGTCCCTTAGAGGATCATGAACATATCCTTTAAATGTTTGATCAAGTTTTGGCATGTCATCATCTATGGTGATAGTAGTCTTGACATTTGCATCAGTTAATCAAGTGAATTAAATAGTAGATCTACGATTCATTGAAGTTAATCCTATTTCATATGGTTTGACCTTCAGTTGAGGGTAGTCAAACCTACTTAATTATATATACATAGATATTATAAATATTGAATTCCCGACTGGGATCAATTATATATCGGCACGTTGTTTGTTAAATTAACATCCTAACAACATCGGTCATATGGTTCTGGCAATAATGTTTCGGGGAATAATAGTCGACATCGATTATGTATCGGCATGTAGTCGGTGAAACCAAATACAAACCATTTGTGGACATCTATTTCTTCCAAAGATGTTTTGTCGAGTCGTAAGCGATATCGACTAAGTATTGGCATGCATGCAGTACTACTGACTATATTCCGATGTAGGTAATATGTTTACTAAACCCTAAATTTCAGTTAAATCAAGTAATGGTCGATATTGTTTGGCACATTAAATTCATGTAATGATATCAAAATGACGTTTTTTTGACCCAGTATATATACCAAATACCTTAATTATGAATACAATATTCTTTTAACGTGTCCTAAGAAAGAGCCGCAACAAGTACCGACGTGTGACTGACGTTGGCTGCATCCTTAACAAAGGGAATTTTCCATGACCAAGGCATCTCCCAATCAATCTGTCCCTGTCTCCCTAATTAAAGGTATTTATATTATTGTTTTTTAAAAAAGAAATTAAGCTTTCAAATTTTTCTACGAATGTCATGATGAGTATATTCTTTATGTTTTTCAAATAATCACGTAATTTCCGAGCGAATTTAATTTAATTAGGTTTATAAATATATACATCATTGAATATATATATATATCAACACACACACACATATTTGCTGATTGAATATGTTTGAAATTAAGATTATTACATTATTTAAAAAATATTATGTATGTGTGGTGTTTTTTATGTTTATTCGATGCCCAGCTGTACGTGATCACCATATCAGGTAGCGGGTCGGGCCATCCTATCAAAACTCTCGATGTCGAGCAGTACACCTTCTTGCCCACAAAGCACGACTATCGATGATTCTTTCCCAACAGCACTTCGGAAACATTCCGACCTTGGTGATTTTTTGACCAGTAGTACTCAGTACTGAAGACACAATAATTCTTAACTTTTGCATTCAAAATCAATTCTATAATTATTATTTTGGCTGCTATCAGCTGATATTCCCCCCAGTTTCAGCCACTTCTACCGGAGCTCAAGGTTCCAACAACCATTCAGTGCGATAACAAAATTCAGGAGATTTCCTGCTATAGGAACAAGGCATTGAACCCTAAAGGCTTGACAAAATGCATTACCCGCAATGACCTTAAGATAAAAAAAGGTTCCTTCTTCTAGCCACTGGAGTCTACAAAGTGGAAGATCATTTTCAAAGTCGTCATAATCATATCCAGCTTGTCTATAACTCCCCTCCCTCAGATTGATTTAGGGTTTTTTGGGATTCAATTAACAAACGTGTTTTATGTAGTTAAACATTAATATTCCAACAATTCAAGGTCATCAAACCTTGATGAATGTTTTACGTACAATTATTTAAGTTTTTCGCATGATTTGAAGGTTGCTTCATGTTTTTTGTTGCTACAAAGATGACAGTATTAAGGTTCATATATGTGTGTGTGTGAACCCATAGATTGCATGAAAAACTCAAACGGAATTCATGCATAGAGGTAATATTTTTCAAAAAATTTCACACCTCACCATCCTACACCAGATGCATCTCGTTCCCCTACAAATATGCTAGATCGACGTATGACTGACATCGTCACCATAAACTAAAACATACATTAATCATCCCATGAAACTATGTTTCAACTTTACCAATGATAGCCCGATATCGAAGGTTTGCATCGATAACTGTCTTGTTAAGCATTCAAAAAATCCGACATAAGTATCTTGTAGGATTGGTTTCACCATCAACCAAAACATAACTGATGTTGCTCAAGAATACAACTCCATGGCTTCCTACATTAACTAATATCCACCGACATAGGTTATTTCCAGGATACTAGGACACCTTACTGATGTGTAATCAATGTCAGTCATTTAGTATCTTTTTACCTTGATTCTTATAAAATCGAATTAAAAAATATTAGGTAAAAGAACTTTTTACCTTGGTTTTCAGCCTATTTTCTAAAAACCGAGGTAAAAAGGTGAAGAATAAAATGTGTTTTCTTATATTGTTCCTCTGTTGGAACAAAATTTTCTTCTAGCTTTTGGAGGTCTCTCAGATTATCTGACATGTCTATGGTAAGTTTCCAATAGAATTCTCCTGACTGCATACCATTTGTGAAGGCTCTTGGGGACATTTGGCACAAATTCTCCTAGTGGCGTAGCTTGAAGTCTCTAAGCATCAGGAAGTTCTGCAGGTCATATGCTAACAAGGAATGATCCTCTCTCATTCCACAACAAAATTCTTAGGTTCTTCATCATATACTTGGTTTTTCTTCTGTTCATTTTCCTAATGTGCCCTGCCCACATGTTTTTGGTCAACTCTCTGCACTGCCTCTAGTTACATTGATGAACTGCGTGAAAAGTTGTTCCCATTGGATTCCAAGAACGTCGTGAATGCTTTTTTTGTACTCTGTGTTTAGAGATTCCACCTCATTTTCTTTTTCTTCATTTTCGGCCAAAACACGTTCAGATTGCCATTCCTTGGTCTCCTTGATTAGATGTATAACCTGTTAACGGCCGACCCCGTGTCTCGCTTTGGCTACTTATGGTGAATACCATAACTTAAAGGGAATGTTTGTCCTCACAGACACCGCAAATGATGTGTTTGGTTCCTTCAAATAGTGATGGTAATTATCAGCGACTGGCGTGTTAGTGCCTCACATCTTAAGTCCTGCAATCAAAGCTCCGAATTGGTTTCGGTCAATGCTTAAGTTAGTATGTTTCCTTGAGAGTGTGCCTTTTCAAGGTTTTCTGCAGCATACATTGCTTTCTCGTCGTCTTCTCTATGTATGGGTTTGGTGAGTTGTTGCAATAGTCGTGGTCCTTAGTCGCTGGCTCGTGTCGATCATGGCACTCGTGGTGACTGCACGACCCACGTCCTAGCTATATGAGTTAACCACGATCCTGATGGTTGTGGTCGTCGAGGTGGTTGCGATCCATGCCTCTCACATCGTTGGTCGACCATTCGAGTTTAACATCTTTAATTGATTCGAAGTCAGCTGGGCTAAGCTCTTTGGCTATTGTATGTGTTTTGGACCTAGACTTGTCGTTTGGGCTCTATATACACCAATAGATAATACTGAAATTGAAATGAATGATTTATTATACCCACTCTCTCCCATTTCAAACTACACATGAGAACTTTTTTCGGTAAAAGTTGCCAAACTTTTACCGTAAATAGTTGCTCTTTCCGTCCCACTTCATTTTACTTATTTACTTTTTCACGATTTTCAATGAGCATGTTTGACCGTGAATATCTTTTGTTACCTATAATAATGACGCATAAAAAATTGATATTTGGAAAATAAATATTAAGACAAATCTAATAATATGTCACACGATATTTTTATTATATATGAATATTTACAATCGAATAATATAAAATTTGACTTCCAAAAAGCAATTGTTTTAACCATGTGATGCATATTAAAGGCGCCAAAAGAACAATTTACTCGCCCACCCTTGCTGGCTTGCTGCCACTACGCAGACGGTGATGCATTGCACTAATTCGTTTTAAAATTATTGCAGTCTTTTCTAAAACTATTCAAGGTCGTTATAAAATTTTTTTTTTTTAAAAAGCTATTCAAGTCGTCTAAAGACATGGTCCCGGTCGGTGACAGGTGTCAGCTGTTTAATGCAAATGATATTTTTTTCTCACTCACCGCCATTTCTTTTCTCTTTTGTCCATCATCAAAGAAATAAAAGGAAAAAGAGGATCCAATCTTACGAATTACGAAAAATAATGAAGAATCCTAAATTGTATTTAAAGCTAAACCAATCGCGGTCACAGTTTGAGCGCCATTATTATACTAGCATAACTTACGTACTAGTCTCTCCTTTTCTCCGAGTGGTTTAACAGTAACATCAAATCATACTTTCAATTATACTTTCAGATTACACTAACTCACCCCGCTGACAAAAGATCATAAGTCACCAATATCTTTACACGCTTAAAACCTTTCATTTTTTAATAAAAAAATTTACATTTCAATCCATTATAACTTCAATCCAATCCAATTGACTGGTTAAGTTAAATTCATTTTAATTCAGTTTAAAAAAAATTCATTCAATTTGAATTAATTATTAATATTTTTTAGTGAAAATGTCTTATGTTAGACGGGCTAGCACTTAGATCAATCATAAAAAACCTCATTTTATTATTTTAAATGTTGAATTATAATTATCTTATATGTTGAGATTCATTTTAATATGTTTACATAATTATAAGTATCCTGTTGCAATAAATAAAAGTAAAATAACGAATCACCCTATTAATAATTAATCATACTAATTATGAAATGATTGTGTTTGATTGTTAATTAGTATAAAACAAAAATTTGTGTGTTTTAGTTTGTTGAATTTTATTTCAGCACAGTTTAAAGCAATTCATATAAACATACGCCTCAATTTGTTGATCATCAGATATAAAAAGTAACACAACTCTTTTCATCACATTCCAAAACACACTATCATAATATTTTATGCTTCAATTTGATTTTCATTTTGTTACTAATTGACGAATTATTTTCCTCTATATATTTGATTATCATTGTTTTGAAAATTAAGGTAAATTATATCAGAGGTGGTCTCGTACAAGACAATCTGAACTTTAGGCAAAAATCTTTCTGCAATTCATTTCCTATTTTTCTCCACATCTTCTTTCCCTCGAGAAAGAATTGGAGAAATGTTCCAATTGGAGATGTGAAAAAAATGAATGAAGAAATTTAAAGTTTAAACTGATTAAAACAAAACTATGTGATTATACAGTACCCAAAAAATGTACCGTACTGCATTTTCATTGGTACTTTAACCCACGAAAAGTGGGATATGAATTATCTTCTTTATAATTTAAGTATGAAATAAGATAAATTTTGATATATAGTTCTTATTGTATCTTACCCGAACTGGGCAAACAATATCGTTTTGCTTTTTTCTACATTAATAAAATTTATTTTAATTATAATTTGATTATTTTAAATATCATTACATCATTGATCATAGTTCAATTTATGAACTTTATAAATAGAACTTTCAGTTTATAATGTACGTTTTAAATTTTCATATAAATACACATTTTAGTATCAATGGAGATTCATTTCCATTTATAATAATTACCAAAACACTTCCATACAGACATATATATATATATATATATATAATTTTATATTTTTACCACAATACTCATCAATTAATTAGTAGAGTATTTTTTTATACTCATCCTATTATTTAAAACAAATTAAAAAAACTGAAATGTAAATGTTACTTAACAGTAAAGCGTGGTATCAATCCAACCATTTTTCCGCAAAAACTTTTCTCCAAGAAGACATTTATTCTTGGTAAAAAATTATTTCAACACAAGTGGAGAGCTGCATATTAAATGCGGCATTAGAAGGCGGTTTTGTAAAAAAAACAAGGAACCATCTTCTTGAAGAGTTTTCGAATTTGAAAAATCTGAGGGGCGCCCGCTAGATATATCAAAGGCGATTCAACCACAGGTTAAGGTGTTTATTAAATAAGCGTCTTTTATTGACCCAATTAAAGGCGGTTGGACTTATAACCGCCATAAATTGGCCAAATTTAAAGGCGGTTATGCCAAACCGCCGTTAATTGTAACCCCTTTTGAATTCGGAAGTGAAGTCGGATGGTGGTTACGAGTTCGTAACAAGTAGGTCTGATCGCTTCTGAAAGGTCGACTATATTTCCGATTTTGGAAGAACTCTTGGATCCCACTTCCGAACTCAGAAGTATATCCTTGCTTTGGTAGGATTTTGAAATTGGGTTCCGAACTTGGAACCTAGAAATTATATAAGAAATAAGCACGCCCAAATTCATTGTTCTTCAAAAATCAAGATAATTGAGTGGAATTATTCCATTTCTTTTTTATTGATGAAGAAGTAAACTATTACATTTGAATACCTCATTTTTCATTGGAAAATGTACATTTTTTTTTTACAATTTTCTTACTTTGCCGGAAGCAATTAAGGTTGAATGTGATTTCACATATACGTAGAATTAGGGTTTCCATTTATGTTGGGGTTGGGTTGTTATGCTTGTGCATTGCGTGCATGAGTTTCATTGTAATTGACTTGTAGAAAAATATGAATGGATCGAAATGGATTCAACGGTAATCATATTAGAAAATCACTTGATTACATGCCATGTGTAGAATATTTTAGTTCATTAGCGTTTGAACATGCTTCTAAAAATGGTGCAGTGCGAGATGATTAGATTGAATTGGATAACATGAATATGGGAGATGATTAGATGGAATTGAGGAATTCGATGAATGGTGGATGATGTTGCTTGAGAGTTTGAAGGTAAACCCGAAGCTTCACATCACGACAAGGAGACACCATTGTATAAGGGTTCAAAACACTCACTTTTGTGTGTCACTTTACGATTAATGAATTTGAAGGCCAAATTTGCATCGAACGATAAGTCGATGATAGAAACTCTTGAATTGTTAAGGGAATTGCTCCCCATAGGTAATCTTATGTTTGATAGGTTGTATTCAACTAAAAATATTCTATGTCTAATGGGACAGGAACTTCCAAAAATACATGTTTGCCTGAACGATTATATTATGTATAGGGGGAGGTTGATGAAGATTGGGAAAATTTTTAGGTATGTGGTGAGTCTCGGTACAAGTTGAAGAGGGAGTAGGATTGCGGTGGGTACGGAGGTGTTACTGAAATTGAAGAAAAATACACCGGCTTGTCCCGTGTGTGAGAAGAATACTTCTTTTTGGCAATTGAAGCATGGTTGTAAAACTGTTTATCAGGGGCATATGAGGTTTCTCCCCGAGAGGCACAATGGCAATTGGTGAAAAAAATGTTTTAATAGGGAAGTGGAGGATAGACAACTACCCGTACCATTAACTGGTATCCAGGTTTTTTAAACTGTTAAGAATTTGCCCAGTGACTTTGGGAAGAAAAAACAAAAAGATAGTTGGAAGAAATGTTCAATATTTTTTAGACTACCCTATTAGGATCATTTGGATGTTAGACATTGTCTTGACGTCATGCATATTGAGAAGAACGTCTGCGATTCTTTTTTTTGAGGTGTTGCTGAATACCCCTAGAAATATAAAAGGATGGCTCGAAGGCTCGACTTGATTTGGTTGAGATGGGAATTAAGAAGAACCTAGGGCCAGTGACTTCTGGTGATGATTGTTATTTGCCTCCAGCTTGCTTCTTAATGTCTTAGTTGTGGAAGAAATCATTTTCTGAGACCTTTAGTAGTGTGAAGGTCCCTGGGGCTTATTCATCCAACCAAGCCTCGCACAATCATTCAGCTCTAATTCATATGAATCTAATAGCTTCTCATTTTTTTCCAAAATTGTGTACCTCTCATAAGCTCCGAGAGACACAAACCTTGTAGTGGCGAAAGTTGAAGCCCTCTTCCGCCAGACGTTTGCTTCCTTCTCCTATGAGTTCTATCTTGCACAATCGGGGGGTTGAAGACATGGTAATCTTCACGAGGAACTGAATTAAAGAGTTAATTGGATGAAATGCGGTGGCAATTTGCAAAAGATTTGAATATGTATACGTGCACCGCTTGGGTTATTTATAAAGACCTAATTCCGATTTGAATCATTCCTTATAACTCTATGTTTAGGTTCCCGAAACATGTTCTGATTTTGGAAAACTCATTTAATACTTTATTTTCATTATAAGAATTAATCAAGTGGGTAGCCATTTTCTTGAAACAACTTCCGATCTCGAAAATCGACAACGCTTTGTCATATAAATATCGGCATATTTCAAATATTTAAAGAATAATATCTAGAAAAATGTGGCCAACAAGATTCCATCATGGATTTCGGAAGGCACCTTTAACATTCATAAAATATTTCTGGGATAAGTTTCGAACTCGGAACATGCATAGGTTAGTTTTAATTGATATTAAAAAAAACATTTCACAATAGTGTTCTGGAATTGCCACCTATTTTGGAAGTATGTGGTTATGATTTTGTAAGTGATTTAGTAGTGTTCAATATGTAAGAGTTCTTCAAGTTTTGATTTTGGAATTAAGGATTTGATTCAACTAATGAAGTATTAACCTTGAAGTAGAGATAAGTCTTTCAATATGAACACAATGTTCGGTACACTAATAAAACGCTTAAACAACAACGTCCAATCTTTAGATCATCCCAATCCAATAAAATTATGAAGTCAGTAATGCAGGCAATATAATTTGGCATTACAATTTTAAGGGGGTTGGAGGTAAAATGTGAGATTTTCCTCATCTTTATCCCTATCCTCGCCCTCTTCATCGTTGTTGGATGAGGTAACATGCCCAAACTGAACCCTCTCATCATCTTCACTTATCTCTATCTAGATTCCTTTCCTCTGAAGATAAGCATCTTGTTCGGCCCTCAGTTCCCTGGCCTTGTTCTCAAGGGCTTCCATTTGGCTAATGGAGAAGGAAAAAACTTTCTTGAACTTCTGCATGGACCCTTTGTCGCGCCCTTAAAAATTATAACATACAATTCAACAAACAGATTTCACAATACAAACTAAAGCTTTGTATATGACTTACTAGTTCACATTGATAAAGAATCAGTAGAGTCCACATCTTAGCCATTGTTACACTTCTAGTGGCTCTCCCAAACACAACCATCACCCTCAACTTGTTGATTACTAAATTCACTTCTAGTTTCTTGAGGTCAAGCCACTTCTTGTCATAGTATTCACGAGGGAATGTTCAGTCAACGGGTATGATTCCCCGATCCTTGATAATTCTAGTGATTAAACAACCATAGGGGAACTCATTCTTCATTGTTCTGGAAACTTTGTTCATGTAGGATAATATGGTGAACCCCATATTGAAATATCTCTTTTCCATTATGTAATATAAAATCAAAAGCCTTCCAATTATAAATTCACAAGCATGCCCTCCATCAAGAAGCACATTCATACACATCTTTCCTTCATGCTCAACATAGACCCTATCTCCTAGCAATCTAAAATACTTACTCCCCATCTCTAGGATTTAAGTGTTATGAATTAGTGTTACTAGGATAGGTTGTTGGTGATATATCTCATAAGGGCCATCCGGGATGTTCAGGCGCAAAAAATTAGGCTTGGTCCAGGGGCACCCTAAAATAGTAGTTATCATGAATTTACTAACAAATACTGTTATTCCATTCACTTTTGGTTATGATAGAGATCTCGAGTTGCTCCCCCAGAACTAGCATGAATTGAACTACTTCATCATGGTGGGTTGGACAATCCATTGTTATTAGGTTGTGTAAATAAGAAGGTGAAAATGGTCTGATATAAAATAAAAATTTAAATCAAAGACGGAGCCAGATTTCACCACCTTGGTAGCTATGAATTTACGATGTAGCCATTCTATGTAGCACTTCCATGCCCCCAAGTTGGAGAACTTGAAACTTGCGATGGTTTTCGGTAAACGCTCGTGACCATGTTGTGTTCTTATGTTTTGATTGTGGATAGGAAACATTTTTCCCCTACTAGGGTTTCTATGAAGGATTGGAAAGTATCGTAGAAAGAGCCTTGGATGTCGAAGTCATCTTAGATTTCGATGCACCAAGGGAACAACCCATGGTAGAGAGTTACCGATATCGCAACTAGTATTGCTTATATATAAAGTACCACCAAGCGAATTGCCGATATTGGATCAATGCTTAGATTCTATTTTTTTAAAAAAATAATTATTTTGGAGACAATAGTATTTCCATAATGCCTTTATATTTCGAAATGCGGACTCTCAAAACCCTGGGTAATTATCGGCCTTAGTTTCAAACTCGGAATTGTGCTCGAGTCACTAGTGCAGGAAATGGCTATTAAAGGTGGTGAAAGCTAGAATTAGCATGACGATTACAAACCGCCATCCTAGCACCGCCGCAGATCCTACCCCCCTCATTGCACGACGATTCCACTGCCACCGTTGTACTTCATATGTATTGCATTTCCAAACAATATTTTTGTTAACTAAACCGCCTTGTAATGTTTCTGATTTCGAAAACAACGAAAATAGTCGTGAGTGAAACATACTTCCGGAGTCAGAAATTTGTTATCGGAATACAGATTGGCCGGTTCGAGTTGAGGTATCAGAATATAATGTCAGTTCTAGTATCCCTATTGCATTAGAATAGGCTACAATTTTGGACCTTGGGTCGGAAATTGGAAAGGTTGCAAAATCAGGAATGAATTTCAATGTTTGTGTTTTGAGTTCCTTGAACGGGTAACGTTTCAGAATACTTGTTGTTCTTTATGAAATGTCATAATGTTTGAGTTTCGAATTCAAAATAACGTTTGACTCTACTAATGCTTTCATTGCTAGTTAACGTCCAAAATCGGAAGCATTGTTAGAAATATGGTTATCAGAAATAGAAAATTTTTCGTAAATGCAATTTATATTTGCATTCCATAGACCATCATATGTAAGTAGTTTCAGAAAGCAACATACAAATTGTAAGACAAAGTTAATTGTAAGGCAAAATGAGAAATATACAGTAAGGTTTTAAAGATATTATTAGTTGAACATTGATTCAGTTAATTTCCAAAATTCAAATTGGGCCAATTTATCTGGGATGGAGTGGGTATTCAGTATAATTCACAAGAACTATATTTTATTTGAACATTATTATTTTCATAATTTTCTTTAAAACATGTTTAACTGTTATTTTATTTAGTTATTTATGATGTATGTGCATAAAGTTAATATTTAAAAATTATATGTTACGCGAATCTAAGAATTTCACAAATATTTAGATATTTATTTTCTATGGTTTAAGTGAAAAACTCCATTTGACTAAATTTTTTGCATGTTTGACTACCAATAACTTTAGTTACATACAATAATAGACTATAAGATAATTAGAAATTAAATGTTATGAAAAATTCAATTGCATCACACATAATGTTTATTATTATAAGTAACTAAAATTATCGATCGTGAAACATATCTTGAAAAATTTGAGGCAAGTGGAGGGTCATTATTGGTGGATACCAGGGAATACATTACTCTGTATGTTTCATTTTGGAATATATACAAATATAACACTACCTACTTGATTAAATGAAAATAAAACCCTTGGATAATTTATACTACAAAACAACACTAACTACTTAATGAATGTGTAAATATAAGCCTCGGAAGTATATTCTGGCATTGACTGGCCATTTCCGGCCATTGACCAATTGGAAATGACCAAAATGTTCTTTGGTCCAAATACAAAAATTTGAAAAACTATTTTGTTCCGCCATTGTTCTGCCACCACCACCACTGCATTACCACCTCCGTCGCTGCTCCACCTCCACCACCTCTGCTGCCACCTCCACCCCGACTTCTCCGGAGAATGTTGCCCAGAAAAACTTCTTGCCTCCGCGTCACATTATCCTAAAAATTGCCCAGATCTGCCGTTGTGCTCCCAATGTTGTTGAAAAAACACACCATCCCTCCTACACTACATCGAATCAATGTGGGTAGAATTAAACCCAACAAAAACACAACTAAGTACACACTGCCGATGCAAATCTAAGAAAATATGAGCATAGGGACACTGTGTTGAAGCCTAAGCTCAGCCGAAAATACAAGATTTTTTCGGGAAAATGAGGAAGACCGAGGAACCATTGCAATAAAAAAAGGACGGAAACATCAAACGAAATTTAAGCTTTCAAATTTATAAACAACCCATGGAAAATTCATCCACCATGCTGCTACACATTTTCCAGCACCCAAAGTTGAAGACACGTGTGAAAATCATGACTTAGAACACAAACCCACAGATCCAAACAAAAAGCAACACAGTTCCAAACCGAAATAATCATGAATATGTCCATCCAAATTCGTAAATTCAAATAAAAAATGTATATAATCAACCACATAAATTCCTTGAACAACAAATCAAAAGATATCCACTGAGGAACCCAACAAAGAAAAGGAGATAATCGGCGAAGAAGGAAAAGAGGCAGCGGAGAAGGAAAAGAACGGCGTAGAGAAGAAAGAACGCTAAGAAGAACGAAAAGGAGAAAATAAAGAGAACGAGAAAGGAGTAAGGAAAATTATGGTTTAGAGACATTATAGACATTGCACATATTTTTTACAAAGGGGTAAAATATTCTTTTCACTGAATTCCGACCTAAATAGACCGAAATGGGTACATTTGCGCTTACACTTACTATATAGGGTAATATTTGCACTTTCAATTCTTAAAAGGTTATATTCACACTTATGTCAATTAGGTAGAGTTAGATATACTCCCTCCGTCCCAAGATAAATTTCACAAAAGCAAATATTCATTCAAACTTGAAAAACTTTGACTACATATTTGAATAGATATATAACCAATAATACCACTGTATAAGATACCGTTAGATTCATCATAACATGCAGTTTCTAAATATTAACTTTTTATGTGCCGCTATTATACGTAGTTACATATAATTACAGTTAGTGCCGTCAATTCGGTTATTCGGGTCAGGTTCAGGTTGAATCGGGTCAGGTTCAGGTTGAAACAGGTCAAAATCTGTTTGTCGGGTCGGGTCGGGTTCAAGTTGAAACTGATTGAAGTCTGTTAATCGGGTTGGATCAGATCGAAACGGGTTTGGTTGTAATGGGTCAAAATCTGTTTGTTGGCTCGGGTCGGGTTGAAAAGTGTCAAAGTTTGTTTAACGGGTCAAGTCGGGACAAAATGTATTTGGGTTGAAAAGTTTCGAAGTCTATTTTTTGGGTCGAATCGGGTAAATGTCAAATCAGGTTCTGACGGGTCTGTATTCTGTAATGTTCCTCGGGTCAGGTCGGGTTAGCTTACACTACTATAATATAGGTACATAGGCACCAGTATGTCACTGTTGGGCAGGGGTGGAGCTAGAAAATTTTATTTGGTGGGTCACAATTTGATTTTGTGTCTCTATCTATGATGATAGTGTTCAAATATTGAGACATTTTAGAATTTAGGATTTCGGGTTAGTATTATTAGGTCAGAATCGAGTTTTGGGTTGAGTTTGGGTGGAGTCGGCTTTGGTCTTGGGCCCAGATTATTAGGTCAGAATCAGGTTTCGAGTTGAGTTCGGGTAGAGCCGGCCCAGATTATCAGGTCATCAGAATCGAATTTCGAGTTGAGTTTGGGTCGAGTTGGGTTTGGGTTTGGGTTCGAATCAATATTTTGCGGGTTAGGATCAGGTTTGGATTGAGTTCGGTCAAGTCGGTCCGGGTCGGGTTAGAGATTGACAACTCTATTTACGGTTAAACCTGTGTTAAAGATCTTGCAAAAAATTTTTTGTGTAATTTAACTTGGAATACAGGGATTGGTGCACTTTTCTTTCATTTTTTAAATTGGACACGGAGTGTACTTTCATTTCAAGATCCATGTGTGCTTCCTGGAATAGAACGCATTTAAGGGTAAAGTAGGCACTCACTCACCGGTTCCCCACCCCAATCCGCATTATATAAACCACCGTCCTACCCCAAAACCTTACAATCTTCACTCTTCAGTTTTCTCGAGCAAGGCACACAACAATGGCAGATAACTACTACTATTCCTCCTCCTCTTCTTCTCGGTCTCAGCCCACTCTACCTCTCCACCTCTGTTTCTTCCTCTTCGTTCTCTTCGCCTTTGTGACTTTCACCTGGTACATCAACTTGGACGAAATTTTCGCACCTATTTTCGATGCGATCAAGCTCTTCTTCATGCTCTCCCCACTGCTCCTGGTGCGTGGTCTGCAGCTGTTCGCTTTCTTCG
>JAULKM010155700.1:0-33346 GCA_032355605.1 Rubia tinctorum
AACCTTACCACAGTCCGGCCCCGATAGGTCAACACTGGGTGTGGAGGCTGAATCGGTGGAACACTGTGGAAAGTACCTCTTACTTCTAATTGTAACTACTATAAGTTTTCCATTTCCTTCATTTCCGGTTTGGGGTGCCTATAAATTCCCTAAATCTCTATGAGATGTTTAACATTAAAAAAAAACCAACCAAAAGCTTCTAACGTAGACTTTATGTAAAACAGTTATCTTTGCCACAAAAAATTTCCCACCATCAATCACAATCAGCAAAACCATAATTTGTTGTTAGGGGTCAACTTCTTTCAAATTTTATAGATATGTATATACATTACTAAAAACTATCTCCATTGAATGTAAACCTTCACAACTTAAACAAACATCCAGATTAAAGAGAAACACTTGAATTTTTTTATTTAAGAACCAAATTTCCTAGCCACCACTTACAAGAACAAATGAAATGAAAGTTATAATCAATTAATGAACACACACATAACCATTAGTCATGATAAAAAGAAGTGCACACCTTTCCACATAAAAGAGAAATCTAAAAACTGCCTGCTTGTAATTCTTTTTCTCAGATACCCATAATATACAAATTACAATGGATGGTATAAGCATACTTCTACCTCAATTCCCTCTGAGCACGCTTACAGATATTTGAAGGCATTCCTGCACCTGTCATCTTTCTTTCTAGAGCAGCCAAATCGTCCTCATCGTCATCGTTATCAGCATAATCCTCCTTAGTAGCTCGCATATAAATTACAACCAAGCTGATTACGGAGATTGTCTTGAAGATAGTTGAGCAATTTTTCCGAATATGTTGATGTCAAAGCCATCATAAAACTTCCCGCCCTTACTTTTTCAAAAAATGCCAATATAAATAAAATCATATGCACTTTCTATGCATTAAAGAGATCCCAACTAAACAACAACAAGATAAAACATATTCAACAGTGAACCACAAGATAATTGAATGACAAGAATCATGGAAGCTAAATACTAACAAATCCTAATCCTGGAACCAGAAAGGAACAATGATTAATAATTCTACACCTAATATTGAAGCTCCAGCTCTTTCTGAAAGTCAATCAATTCAATCAGTCTATTCTTCAAAACTAAAGACAACAGCATATTCAAAGAAGATAAATCAACAGATTCAAAACAGAGATACAAGCAGGCACACACTTCTACATCAATGAAAATCAAATGCTATAAAGTAAGCTTCCTTTATAACACACACAGAGACTGGTAAGGATAAGTTACTATAAAAATAGCTTTAACATCATCTCGCTTTAGCGTCTATATGAACTTCTCCTTGAATCTAACTATAATTAAAATTCAAACAGAAAAAAAAATTCAGAAGTCAATAAATCTCAACAAAAAATCATAAAATTCAACGGAGTCATCTAGAAATTTACTCGGTATACCGAGGGAGTTTATGGGAGGATTGTAGATGGAGATGACTGCAACACCGTCGTTTCCTCTATAGATACACAATATAAGTCATCTCTTGGAGGAGCGGAAAACTTCTAGACCTGTGGTGGAGAGTTGGACATGGAGGCCATGGTCGGACGAGTTACGCCGCCGGTCCGATCAACTTCGACGCGAAAAGTTGTGGTCGGCGGAAATTAGGAAGAAGAAGATACAATGTTAATTATTTAGTTTATATAGAAAGAGAGTAAGGGATTGAATTGATTAAAAATAAATGATTAAAATTTAAGTAAGACAAAATATTTTAAATTTCAACAATTAATTCGCACTAGTATCTATTAGGAGTAGTACATACGGTGCTTTTTCTTTTCCATTTTCATTTCTATTTTAAATATTAATTTTCTTTTAAAAATTTAATAGATATTTTGTTTAATAAATTTTGCCATTTATTATTATATTTAAATAAAGTAAAATGTATAAATCATCACAAAGTCTTAGTTCAGCCTAACCATTAGATGAGTTATTTTATGATTAATATAATTAATGAGCTTATTCGATTTATATTATTTATTACAATGATACTCGCATAACTAATAGATTGCCTTAACTTAAGTTGGTAGGCTTTCTATCCCGGTTTCGGGTCACCCAACATTAGGTAAAACTTTACTCGACATCGGGTGATATCAACTTTTAACTTCGGTGTTTTTCCAACGAAAGTTTTAAAAAACTTTATACTTTCACTTTTGTAATAACCAAAGTAAAAGAACTCTTGACTTAGGCTATTTTCTCTATTTTGCACAACTGAATTCAATGATCCAAAGTTAAAAACCTTTTAGTTAGCAGTGATTATTAGTGTTTATATATAAAGTCAACAAGACTTGACCGTTCAATAGTTAAATTCAATTTAGTTATTAGTGTCAAGTAAGTGTTAACCGTTGATTAATTAAATTCAACTTAGTTATTAGTGTTTATATATAGAAAGTCATGTAAAAGTTGACCATTAAATACTTAAAGTCGGTTTAATTATTAGTGCTTATTTATAGAAAGTCAAGTAAGTAAAACCTTAATTATAAATGTTTATATGTAGAAAGTTAAGTAAGGGCTCGCCGTTAATTAGTTATAGTCAAATATTTTCATTTGTATTTATATGTAAGAAGTCAAGTAAGGGTTGACCATTGATTAGTTAAATTTATTTTAGCTATTTGTTGTTTTTATATAAAAAGTCAAGTAAGATTTCATTGTTGAATAGTAAAAGTCAATTTAGTTATTACTCTTTATATATAGAAAGTCAAATAAGGGCTAATCGTTGATTAATTAAATTCAACTTAGTTATTAGTATTTACTTATAGAAAGTAAAATAGGGGTTGACCATTGTTTAATTAAAATAAATCCTTAGTTATTATTTCTTATATGTAGAATGTCAAGTAAGAGTTGACCGTTGATTACTTAAAATCAATCCTTAGTTATTAGTGTTTATATAAAGAAAGTCTAGTAATGGTTGACTGTTGATCAATTAAAATGAAATATTTTCATTCATATTTATAAATAAAGTCAAATAAGAGTTGACTGATGATTAGTTAAAAATTTATTTTATTTATTAGTGTTTTTATATTAAAAACTCTAGTAAGGGTTGAGGGTGATTAGTTAAAGTCAAATATTTGTAGTCGTATTTATATATACTAATTCAAATAAGAGTTTGCCTGATTAGTTGAAGTTCAGTTAGTTATTTTTTGTTTATATATACAAAATAAAGTTAGGGTTGACCACTAAATAGTTAATGTAACATTTCGGATACCTTTTCCTATTTTAGCACGGGTCTAATTTTTCCCTCTGCCCATGAACCTTTTCCCTTTTTATGCGTTATCCTGTTCAGCTTTCTTATTATGAATTTTCCAAATTTTTTGCAACATAATTTTCTACCTTTATATATTTGTCCATTTTTCGTTGAATTGTTTTCTTTATCTTGAGTGGTTCTTCTAATAATTGATATGTACATAAACTTATATATAAGTCAATTATTTTTTTAACTTATACAATGCATTTATTAAATTACATACTAAAATTAGAAATTTTGAAAATATTTTAAAAATTTTCAAAGTCAAATACCTATTATTACTTTTTTTTTAAACTTTTAAAATAAAAATTTTAAATTTTATAAAAAATAACAACATTTAAAGTAAAATCAACTATGGAATGTCCATAAATTTATGGAAATGTCGCATTCCTGAAACCCTCTCCTTAATCTTTATCCCTTCTTTTTCTTCTTGGAAATGAATTTTTTTTGGAAAGACCATATTTCCATAGGGTTATGGAAAGACAATCTTTCCATAAGGTTATGGAAAGAGGAGATTTAATTAGAATAATGAAAAGGTAAAAGTTTTAGTTGTAATATTAAAAATTTATTATGCAGTGTGTAGTAGGTATAAGTTTTATGAACCGATAAATGCAACCCAAATTTTTTATTTTCGTTTCTTATAATTTGCAGTTTAACCTTGGTCTTTACATGCTTTATGAAAAGACCATTTTTAAAGAAACGGGCTCTTTGGAAATTTATGTTTCAATTTTGATAAAAAAGTAATTATTTGAAAATCATATTTTTGAGCAACAGACAAAATTGTATGACTAATACGAATTTTTTAGTTCATAGTTTTAGATGATTATATCCGAGTTTTTGTGCATTAGTTCATTGTTATTAAACTGTCTGTACAAGAATAAATAATATTGTGTGACAAATATAAATTTGTTTGTTCATCAGTTTAATTTATTAGAACAAAATATTAATGTGTAGTTCATTGTTATCAAATAGATTTTAAAATAATAAGAAAAATTGTGTGATTGATATGAATTTTTAGTTCATAATTTTAAATGGTTAGGTCACCTTAAAAAAAATTATTTTAGACTTTTATTTTTTCTGCATTATTATATAACTTACTTAACAAATGTATATATTGGACATATGTTTAGAAAATTTGTTAATAATTTTAAATAATTAGTTTAGATTGTAATTTTCTACAATAGAAGGTATAAGCAGTAAATGTATAAATTAGTTTTTATATTTAGAATAATTCTTTACTAGTTTTAAGGACTTTATTTAGAGTTTAATCTCTTACAAGATAATAATATAAGTCTTAGTTAATAAAGTATAACTTAGCTTATATGTTTAGAATATTTGTTAATCATTTTAATGATTTTTTTGGATTTTTATTTTCTACAAAATAATGACAGAAGTTACAACTAACAAGTGTATTGATTAATTCATATGCAAAGAATATTGTTAATCTAGGAATTTTATTTCCAGTCGAACTTATTATTAACAATGTTTAGTACATTAGTTCATATGTTTAGAATATTTGTTGATCATTTTATTGATTTATTTTAGATAATTAGTTTTTAAAGATAAATATAGAATTTATGTCTAGTAAATTTTTTAAAAAATATTTCAAAAAAATATTAGTTCATTTATTTATAAGGTTTGATAATATTTTTAACTAATTGTTTTTATCAAAGTGTTGTATTTCTCACATATTATCTTTCAGACTTATATTATAATGTTTTATAACAAACTCATAAATTAATATTTTTTGTTTCAAAGTTTGCGTCGTTATAGTGTTACATTTAATTTACATTGGTTCATATCTTAAAAATCTAATATAATCAAAAACTTTAAACCAATTTTCTGCCCAGAACAAAGTTCCCTTCTAATGCAAAGAATATCGCAATATATTAATAAAAAAGTAATGTATCACAAATTATGTGACGTATTTGCAATGAATTTTTTGAATTCTTTCATTAAGAGATTTCATTACAGTGTCGCAAATAGTTTGTCATCATCTTGGAAAATGACAATAATTGTCGCATATATGTGAGAAGAGAGACGCATAACAAAAAATGACATCATTATGCCACAATTTCAAAAAAATAATATTTAGACTAGGTCATCTGATGGTAACATTTTTGTAAAGTGGCGTAAATAATTTGTCGTAATCTCGCGACATTTTAGAAAGTGCCGCATATATGTCACAAAACATACAACACATCAAAGAAATGATATGCGGTAAATTAACAACAAATTCATATTGCCTCATCTAATTATGACATTTTGGCAAAGTGTCATAAATAAATTGTCATAATCTTGGGACATTTTAAAAATTGTCGCATATATGTCACCAAACATACAACAAATCAAGGAAATGATACAATTCTGTCATGAATTAGCAACAAATTCATAATTGTGTCATCTAATTATGACATTTTAGTAAATGTGTCGTAAATAAATTATTATAATCTTGGACATTTTTAGAAAGTGTTGCATATTTGTCACAAAACATACAACATATCAAAAAAATGATACAATTGTTTCATAAATTAGAAAATAATTCACAATTGTGTCATCTAATTATGATATTTTGGTAAAATGTCGTAAATAATATGTCATAATATTAAGACACAAAATAATATGTCGCATACGTGTCACAAAAAAGTTGACATAGCAATAAAATGACGTAAAAATGTCACCAATTAATTATACATTGCCATTAGAGTGGTAAACATACGACATTTTCTCATAAGTCGCACATCTATATGTCGCAAAAGATCAACTTTCTTGTAGTGTGGAGAGTATGATTTTGTAAAAATTATTATTCTTGGTACTTATTTTCTTTCCATAACATTCATATCATCTGGACCTAGGGCCTCAGGTCGAACTCTGATCGCTTAGAGTGCACCGGGCCCCAAGGTCCTGAAGAGGCACCAGATCCGATACCTATTCAGCTTGCACTGAGATTGGAAAATAAGGCTCTAAACCATGATTCATCTGTTCAAGATGCCTCACATTTGTCGGGAAATTATCAAAAAGTGCTATCATTGGCATTTTGGTGTGCCCTTCGGGGATCACCCGCATGCCAACTCTGCTAGTACAAAGGCGCGGCTCGAGGTACATCCAGTTGGGGCTTCGTCAGAAGTGCATTTGAAAAGAAAATGAAAAGAAAAGTCTAAAACAGTAAAACTTTCATCATGATTGCAAAAATATGTGACCCAGAAATCATGCACTTAATTGCTTGTTGATAGTAATGATTTTGTGTGTTGGATTACATTTTTAATGAAAAATATTTGCAGTGATTGTCTAAACCTTAATCAGAAAAACATAAAAGATGGTACGTTCGTGCATTTTTGGTCATTCAACAATTGTTATTGAGTAGTTGGTTCATACATAGTGGATGTATATGTTGAAAATACGATTATTACTCTTTCAAAATTGTTTAAATTTGAGTTCCATTCAATTAATAATTTTGAAATTTTCTATTTACTTTTAAAATAAATTGTTGCAATTACTCATAAAAGTATGTCGGACACCATGAATCAGGTAGCTAATTCAGCTCTATTGTACTACATCTAACCCTGCATCAACAAATTTATATAAGCTGGCTGATTCTTCACACCATTTTCCATTGAGGGCCAGCTCTCACCACGGAAGGAAGTGGCTGATGCATGGAAGGGGTCATTGACATACATGATTGTGACTTTCCAAAATCGAGACCGGATAAGCAATAGAAGTTGGAGCGTCCATGAGAGCTTCGGCCTTCTGCTTCTTAGCTGTCTACTCATGATGGTTTCCAACCAAGAAGCTAGCCAGCTCGACTTGTACAATAGCAGGGCTCGAGGTACATTCGGTGGGGACTTTGACAGTAGTGTGGCTGGAAAATAATATCTGAGAGATAAAAACTAAGTAAATTACATAATAAGTTTGACAAGATATTAACAAGATTAAAGTTATTTTAGTTGCTGAATATTTTACGCTGTGTTGGCACGATTGTAGCACAAATTACATTGTTAGCACTATTTTTGCACAAGCATAGTGATCCATTACAGTTTGTGTTGGCACGATTGTTGAACAAATGACATCGTTAGCACTATTTTTGCACGAAGCATAGTGATCCGTTATAGTTCGTGTTATGTACAGTTCTAATGAAGTAAGTGTGGAAAATACATCATGAACAACAATTATTTTTAGATCTAAATCTCCATGTTTTCTAAAACGAAGACTATTTGTGCTAATGCTATACATAAAAGGTTAATTATGGGTACATTAATAACAGTTTCTGAGTGTTAGTGGGGATAAAATTAAATAAAAATAAAAGGCTAGACATTTAAATTTGTGTCTCGTTTACAAATAATCTACAACATAGAATACATGGACTTGACATCTTTTTGTTAGCAAATTTTGTATACATGAAAGTAATCTGACATTTCATGATTTTTTCCAAAAATAAAAAATTACACTGATATAAATTTAAATTGATTAAGAGTATTTTTGTATGATTTTCTATAAATATTGGTTTCTAAGTATTTATTTTCTTTTCATAACATTCATAACAAATGGACTTATGGCTCAGGTCGGAATCTAATCGCATAGAGTGCATCGAGGCTCAAGGTCCTGAAGAGGCACTACATCTGGCATCTATTCAGCTTGCACTGAGATTGGAAAATCTGGCTCTGGACTATGGTCCGTTCGAGATCCCTCACATTTTTTGGGAAAGGATCAAAATATGCTATTATTGGCATTTTGGTGTGGCCTGCAGGGAGCACCCGCTTTCCAACCTATCATGCGCGAAGGCAAGGCTCAAGGCATATTCAGTGGGGCCTTTGTTGGAAGTGTAGTTGAGCCATTACAGTCAAGAGAAAACAAAATGAAAATAAAAGTCTAAAATGGTAAAACTTTCGCCACAATTGCAAAAAATTGTGACACCAAGAAATCATGCCCTTAATTTCTTGTTGATAGTAATGAATTTGTGTGCTCGATTACATTTTTAATGAAAATCTGTGCAGTAATTCTCCAAACCTTAATCATAAAAACCTAAAAAATGCTTAGTGTGTGCGCTTTCTGGTCATTCATTAATTGTTATTGAATAGTTGATTCATACAGAGTGGATGTGTATGTTGAAACTATGATTATTAATCTTTCAAAACTGCATAAATTTGAGTGTCATTCAATTCATACTATTGAATGCCAAGAATACGGTCTGTTATAGTTTGTGTTATGCACAATGTAAATGAAGCAAGTGTGGAAAATTCATCTCGAACAACAACATCAACCAATACTTAAAATATATGATAACTGTTGATTCAAAATAGCACATGAGAATACATCAAGAAGACTGTAGAAATTTCCCTTCAAACATTCCAGAAAATTAAAACACAGTGATTTGTAGGTTTTCATTGATAGAGTCAAGGTATAGAAACCATGGATTTTGATGTTAACCTTCCTCACAATGGGGGATCAAACATAAGGCACTAAAATCTTCAAACAATGTAAGAGAAATTTGCAGGTTTTATGTGGTGCTACTTAGAAATTCTTCAATAATTCAAAGAGAAGGGGATATCAAAGTTACAGAATGTCTACTATCACTTCCACAAGTTCTGAGATCACAAGGCATAAATGATATTTAAAGGTAAAACTCTTTTACACCTAAAACAAAAATCCTAAAGCACAAAAAAAGTAACTGATTCATCTCTCTTATAATACATCTAACCCTACATCGACACATTGATAAGGGTTAGCTTACTCCTCACGCCATTCTGCATCGAGGGCCAGCTCTCATCATCGAAGGAAGTGGTGGATGCACGGAAGGGGGGTCATTGACGTGATTGTGATTCTTCACACTTGAGGCCTGATAAGCAATAGAAGTTGGAGCTTCCATGATGGCTTCAGGCTTCAGCTTCTTAGCTTTCTGCTCATGCTAGTTTCCAGCCAAGAAGATGACCAAATCGGTCTGTACGACAGCGGGGCCCGAGGTACATCTTGTGGTGACTTCGACAGAAGTGTGGCTGGATCATTATTTCTTAGAAATAAAAAAGAAAAAGAAAAGTCTAGAACATTAAAACATTAAAACATTTGAAAAAAATGTGATACCTAAAAATCATGCACTTGATAGCTTGTTGATAATAATGACGCTGTGTGCTGGATTGTACTTTTACTGAAACATATGTGCAACAATTGTCTAAACCTTAACTAGACAATCCTAAAATATGGTACATAGGTGCGTTTTTTGGTCATTCATCAATTGTTATTGAATAGCTGGTTCATAAAAAGTGAACGTGTATGTTGAAACAACAATTTTACACATTTAAAATTGTGTAAATTTGAGTGCTGGTCAATTCATACTTATGAAATTTTCTATTTACTTTTAAAATAAATTGTTGTAATCCCTCATAAAAGTATGTCCGTTCGCATTTTCAAAATTTAATATTTAATTTTGTGATAAATTATTGTAATTAGTCCCTCATAATAGTTTTAGATTGCTTACTTTTCATCTTCAGCTTTTATTTTAATCTGCTTTAACACTGGTTGTTAATATGACTCAACAAGTAGGTTAAAGGTAAATTTATTCCAAGTAAATCATTTTAACCTCATATATTTCATTAATTTTTTATAGTGAAAATTCATTCATCAAATACTTTCTACTTATAAACTCGCAAAAAATATTCATCTTGTATACGAAACACATTATTGGCACTCGCATTTTATTTTTCCTACCTGATTCTTCTCAATTAATAATGTGATTAATTTCTCTCTATTGTAATTAATACACTTAGTGTGTTATGAATTGTGTGAACGAAGGAAGTGCTCAAATGAATCACAAACAACAATTATTTTTTAGTTCAAAGTCCCCATGTTTTCACAAGAAAAGGGGCGTTGGAGAATAGTGATAATTTTAGTAATAAAATATTCAAATTATTAGTGTGGTTAATTGGATTAAAATGTCTATTGTGATAGCATTAAACTAACATCCTAACTTAGGGTACATGGGAAGATAAACAAAGGATTTCCACGAAGAATGTAATTACCCACCATTTGAGCCAATGGGGTAACGTAGCGGCAGTCGGGATAGTGAAATAATGTCTAGAACAATATGTACAAATCGCAATAAAGGGCGGGATGACAGAAGATAATGCAAGGGTTTTGCAGCCGATCAATGTGGATGATGTTGAGAGGTGTGATCTCTTTATCAAATGCCAACAAAACAAAGATCGCGTATATGTCAAGGATGAAGAGAAACAGTTGCGGAATGAGTGGTTTATAAATGTTTAAGTGAATTTATTATAAATTTGCAGTCTATTTAGGGTATATCGAACTAACAAACATTTCTCTATTTATGTTTCTACTTAGAAAAAATTGAAGAATGATAAACTGCAAGGGAAATTCATTCCAATGGGGAGTACATACACAAACATTCCAACAGTGTCTCATGGTTAACTTGTGGTTAGAATGAAATAGGATTTTGATGAATAAGTGTTAAGAAAGATAAAGGTGCTGGGGAGGTACGGGTTGTGTAATGCACATGGCCCATGTAAGCAGATCTGGCACGAGGCCTTCATATGGCACGAGTCGTGTCTTTGCTTCGTGCCAGGCTGCAAAAGGGCAGAAGTGCAGAATTTTGAAAAAAAAAATTCCAAAAAAAGCACTCCTGCCCCATTTCTGCATATTTCCTCCTCCCTAAGCTATTAATATCAGTGTACTACACTAAATATTAACACCCTCCTTGGTAATTAATACATAAAATCCTTTACTCCAAAAGTTTCTATTTTTTACCAAACCATTTCTACCCATTTTCGCCTCTCTCCTAAAGAACCCATTTTTAGAAGATCTTTGATACTCTAAATATGAATTCAGAGTACTTTCTCCCATCCATGAAGGCCATTTAACCCATTATAATTACTTCAAAAACATACATCCTCACCACAAAATTTGAGGAATTAAAAATTAGACACCTTCTCTCAAGGAAGAGCATTCTCTGCTTTTTCTTGTGTGATTTTCTACTCCTAACCTCAATTTTTGGGTAAATTTCTGAATTTTGTGTTTCCTTTATTTCTTTAGCATGATTATGTTGTGTGTGGGACGCATGAGTTCGATTGTTTTTGATGTTTTAGGGAAATATGTGGGTTTTAGCATGTTTATGTGTCAAACTAAGTGTGGGAGAGAGTTTATGATACATGTGTTGAGATGACATGATTCTCCATGTGTTGGGTATTTAGGAAGAATGGTTCTTGTTAGTTTCTATTTGATGCATATGCTTGTGTATTCTTTTCATTACCATCTTTCTCTTGTTGTTCTAGAATGGGTCCTTAAAGGAGTAGGCCGGAGAAAGGAACAACTTCCCGAGGTGATAAAGGGAAGAGGTAGGCTAAAGTTGGGAGACATGAGCCGGCCACCTCCATTCTTCCTAACTTCTCCGTTGTTGATGAGTTCATGGGATTATCCAATATTACCGGTAGTGCGGCCCGAAAATGAAAGTACCTCAATAGGCTAAAGAGAATCATCTTGGAGACAAGGTTTGTGTGCAAGGAGACTTTGGTAGCAATAGGTCTACTCGAACTCGTCACATACCTTCTAGGTTTGGTAAGCCTAGAGTGCTTGCTAGAGATGCACTCTAAAACATACGTTAGGTGAACCTTATAATTCTTTGCGGCCGTGGAGAAAATCAGACAGTGGCATGAGGAGGACAATCACTTTCCATTTGGAAGACAAGGAATACTCGATGACTCATCGGGAATTCGCTTTAGCATTTGGATGGAAGTACAGGAAGGAAGTCCTTAAGACTCAACGACAAAAGCTTCCTTTCTTGTTGAGCAGCTTTTGGTGGAACTTAATGGAAGTATATAGAAACCACTTCGTCAAAAGTACCGCAATAGTTCACCCGACTTTGTGGTATGTGCACCGGCTCTTATCCATAGGAGTTCTTTGCCACATGGAGATTTCTCAATGTCCTGACCAAGATGTGTAAATCCTTTGGGTGATGAATTCGGAGAGAAACTTCTACCCCAACTTTGTGTAAACCTTAGTGGAAATGTGCATAGTTGCGGGGAAATAGAAAGGCAACAAGATATCTATGGGAGGCATGGTCCGGATTTTGGCACAATACATAGGACATTTGGTTCCCTCTTGTTTAGCGGTGGTAAACTTAGGTCGTTTAGGGACTAGGTACACAATGGATAAATTGGCAAGGGCCTCAATGATTGCCACTACTATCTCGGAGGATCTCTTTATTTGGTTGTACAGTGGTGCCTCAGTTTGCAACTTCATGGTACTTCCGCAACCCAAATGTGGAACCATCAACGACGACAATGCCTTGGAAGACCTCTTCCTAGCTCTCGATCTTAGGTTTGATAAGGTCTTCTACAACACCCTCTCAGTCCCGGACAAGGACATTGAAGAAGAAAATGATGAATCTCACCTAGAGTTCCACCTACCCGAGCCAATCTACCTGCGAATTTCTTCGACGAATTTTGCACTTTTGCGGAACAACTCATGATTTCAACCCAAATAGTGCAATTGGTTGGTCATGTGGTAGGAGGAATGAGCTTTAAAATGGAGAAATTTAGGACTAGGCTTGACACTATTGATGGCACTATGAGAGCTTGGGGAGTTAGGTCGGTATATATTAAGCGGGATGTGAAGGAGGAGTTTCTTATTATCGATGGGATAGATGATGTACAAGATATATCTATAGAGAAATTGATCGAGAGGATGCATTCTTCAAAGCTTGAAGACTTTCGCGACCTAGTTCCCATTGAGAGGAAATAATTGAGGCAAGAAGAGAGGAGAATAAGGTGCAAGGTGAGACACATGAGAGAGGGCCCTTTGGGGTCCCAAGACTAAGTGCTTACTATTTTTCCCTACTCCACATATGATATCTAAATTTATTATGCATTGGAGACAGTTCAAGGTTTAAGTGTGAGAGAGGGAGAAGTTAGGCACTTAGGAATTCCAACAAGATTCCTTTTTCTTGTGTTAATAATTTATTTATTTTTATTTTTTTCTTATCTTCAGTGTAGTATGAAGCCCACCTTTGCGGGCATTTTGTGCAATACAAAAAAATTGAAATTTTGAGAAAATGAAAAAAGAAATACCCGGCTAAGTCAAAAACCCTAAAGGTGGACTTGGGCAACAATGGGAAGGCCCGAATAGGTTGAAGTGAGAGGCCATGGTGTGTAAAAAATATGAAAAGTGAGGGAAAATTGTGGGATGCTAGGATGAAAACCCGAAAGGGCTCTCAAGTAAAATCAAAGAAATTGAGAGAAATTGGAGAAAAAAATCATATGGTTCCCTTTGATTGTTTTTTGGAAGACATTTGGTAGAGTAACTTAACTTCACACTCATATTTGTGAACTTTACCTTTTTATTGGTATGATTGGTTGGATAGGTTATCTTAACTTCTTTGGGGAGTGAGAGTTGTGAGATTCATACATCTTTGGGGGAACTAGGATAGTCTAGGAATAGATGTTGAATGCTTTGGGGAACTCTTTGCATGCTATGTTCCACTTGGATATTTTCTTGTTTTTGTTTACTCAAGGGCAAGTAAAGGTTTAAGTCTGGGGGAATCGATCTGCACACAGAAGCATGTGTTAACCAATGCAATTAGCACACTCGTTAATATCTTTTGTATGGTTGATTGCTAGGTTTAGTTGGGTTTACATCACAAGAGGTTTAGATAGCCTTTTTTTGTTTTCTTGCCCAAATCCCTCATTTTGTAAATTTATTTAAACCTAATAGATGTTATGTTCTTACGAGCATCTAGATCCTATTTTGTATCGTTCGTAAGAACTTTGGAGTAGAAGGCATTCCGCAAGAATGGTAGTAGATATTTCAAGGCCATTAGCAAGGATGGTAGAAAACCGATGGCCACACACTTAATCATGGTAGTAGATGGAAATGAGCAAAGTAAAAAGAAGTAGAACTTGGGACGAAGCTGAAGACAGGCACGACCGTGTTCAATTGCACGACCTATGCTAGCTAAATTGATGGTGCCTAAGTAAGGACACATGTCACAAGTAATTGCACAGCCCATGTCATGTTATTGGTTTGTGCACCTTGAAGATCAAAATTCGAAGACAAACCCATGTCCCGTATCATTTTGCATGACCGCACCATCAGAAGGTCAAATTCTTAGCTCTAGTCAGTGACCCGTAAGGAATCTCTTGGACCACATCATTCAGAATGTCAAAACACACTCCCAACCGGTGGCTCACGAAGAATTGCATGGATGTACCACTCAGAAGACCAAAAATAGCTTTTAGTCAGTAGCCCGTGCACTATTGCACAAGTGCCACAAGGGGCGTGTGCTATTGTACAGCCCAAGGTGCCGCCTAGCTAGGTTTTCTCTTGTCTTTTTGGGCCTCTTTGTGGTTTATTTCCTAACTACTATATAAGAAAGCCTATGTCTACTGGGGTTTAATTTTGGCAATAGTTGTAATTCATTTCTCCTAGTTTTCTAAGAATAGGTAGAGAGAGAAATGGAATAACCCTTCTCTCTTATTTTAATCTTCCATGTTTTTTCCAAGGGCATTGAATTCAATGGAAATATTGGGTTCAATGTTTAGGGAGTGGTTTATTTTCTTGGGAATGTTGTTTGTATTCATGATTTTGTAGATATTTTGTGAGATTCTAGGCCTCCCTATCCTTTATGCTTGTGAATATTATGCTTGAATTGTTCCTTACATTCTTGTTAATTACATGATTTATATCCTATATTGGATTACACCTTAATTAGTATATATTTAATGTATGGTGCAAGTATCATTTGTCTCCTTGGGAGTGTCCGCTAGGATAATAGGGGGAGTGAGAATCCGCGTCCATATGGGTGTATGCATGCAAGTTGTGAGCACCGCTCCAATGGATGTATGCTAGTAGACTAGAAGAATGTACCTCGATAGGTGAGGGTATGATAGTTGGTGGTAACTAGGGTTATAGTAATTCGACCATTGTTGTTTCAACTCTATAGTCATCATGAGATGCTAATTCCTTTGCCTCTGTAGGTCTAGAGGAAGTATCCATAGTGAAAGTCTGGGATGTAATTCTTTAAGGGAAAGAGGAGCGCATAATGGTTAAACCATTTGACGAGCTTTCTTAATTACGAAGGTGGCATCGATAGAATAAGACGTGGGAACCTTTGTGTGACAGACAAAGGGAAGTGTTGACTATCTACCACACTATGTGACATAAACATTGGGATAGGTTCATATATCTTTCATTTGATAGAATCTAGGATCAAAGTACCCTACCGATCATGTAATGAAAATGTATCCAAGTATTAGCTTAATATAGTTTAATCTCTTGCTTTGCATGTCGAGTAGTTTATAGTAAAAACCCCAAAATCATGTTTGCAACATTAAATATTCCTGACACACAATCGGATTTACAACCTAATTGATAATTTTGCATACTTAACTTTTAAAATTCCTAGCATCTCTGTGGATGACCTCAGACTTTCCACTATATGCCCATTGGTAGTTTGTAGTGAGTATGGGAGAAACACTATAAATTTCTATCTTTACATCCAAGGGGTCTACGTGTGAGTAGGTTCTCTCGTGAAAAGGTTGATTTATTAGTGACCCCATAGAGTGTGGATCAAGTACGAATAGCATAAAAAACAAGTGGCCACACGGGAAAGCGGTTACTATTGCAAGTGTTTTATAAAGGATTGTCTCGCATGTAAAGGTGAATCAATTTGATCTACAAAAGGTATCTCTTATTCTCACCTATTGTTTCAATAAATAATATCACAACTTTGCTCAAACTTTTTATTGATTATGAGATTACTCCATGTTGTAGTCATTTCCCGAGGACAAATCAGCGTACTCTGTCAAGCTTTTGGAGAACGTACGTGAGAGTTGGGCGCTCTTTATGGTAGTAAAGAATTTTAAGCATTTACTTAATCCATCTATCTTCTGAGGAGCTAGGATTAGGTTTGATTTTTGTGGAAGCATCATTCTATATAATTCCCATTGATACTTTCCAAGGTATTTTTTGACACCATGATATAGATCTCTAGCTAGCTATAAAGTATCAATGGTATCATTTTGTAAGAATTTTTATAGCATACTTTGTGTATTAAAGGTGTAGCTTTTATCCTTCATGTATGTAAGCATTATGCATGGTGTAGTTACATGCAATTTGAAGGGTGTTCGAGGCCGGGTCTACATTTCAGTATATTTCTATTCCTATTTTTTACATAAGAGCCGACGTAGCATCTATATAAATTACCATTCGGTTCCCAATATAAAATGATCGGCATCGGAGAATGTTCTCAATGGGTAATCGATGGTATTAAGAATGGAGCGATGTTGCTTAAACAACACAACATCGTAACTGGGTCCATGATGAAACATCAAATCTATGACATTGCAAGCTTCTCATAGAGCACAAAAATTTAACCCTTGTTGCCTCATTAAGTGTGACATCGGTCAAATTAAGCGACGTCGTGTTGATGGAATTGGCATGTCATCATTTCTTCGCAGTCGATTACACCAATGTTGGCCTAACTAAAGTTGCACCTCTGTGTCACATCGACTATTCTTTCATTCCACCTGACGTTGCAGCATGGTTGGCAAGGGGTCCGTCAAAATGATTTTTACTTTGGTTAATTTTCACAAAAATTGAGGTAAAAATAATATCTACCATGGTTCATAACTATAGTTATAAAACAAAATCTACAATGTCGGTAACATAAATATGTAACCTCGGTTAACCTCATAAATGAGGTCGCACCTTTCCAAGCGATATTGTCTGACACAACGTCGCACCATTTTTGGCAAGTCGGTCGCCTATGTCTAAGGACCGAACTCGCTCCATCGTTGGTAGGAGTGTCGGCTCATGACTATTTACCATAGTTTATTTCTAACAAAACTGAGGTAAAAAAATATTTTTACCTTGGTTTTGAACCACGGTCAAATTTTACTTTTTAATACGCCTGCATTTACCTCGATTTTTTTACTGCTGAAAAACAAGGTAAAAACCCCGGTGAAATTAAGGTAAAAGGTATTGTCTCTTATATTGAAGTGCCCAAAAGGTGCTCTGACCCTTTTTGAGGGGATGACGATTGGGATGCACCAATTCGGAACCCGGACAAGGACCAAGACATTGGACAAACCCACTCTCTCCCCTAAGTTAGAAGAGCAAGTCCAATCACATGACTCTATGATGAAATAGTTTATGAAGGGGAGAGCTCACTAGGTTAAGGTTTGTAGTATTTGTAGCTTGGATCATCTAACGGATATGTACTCGCAAGTGGTAAAAGAATTTGAGGAGGTAAAGACTTTGGAGTACAATGAAGGACACTGGTAGTTTGGTAAGGTAAAACAACAAGGCTTCCAAGGAAACCAAGGAGGAGACAACCGCCAAGACCCCTATGCCAATTCTTTCAACCCTCGTTACTGTGATCAACTAACTCTCATTGGCGCGATGACCAACAAGAGCAAGGAAATGGATATAAGGTGGACAAGGTTATAATTGATATGGTTCCTCACTGTAACCTTACCCAAGTGCGAGAGAACTTCCAACAACCATGGGGTTGTCTACAAGTCGAAAGGGATGAAGTGTTGGAGACCATAGCTCAAGTGACAAAGATCAATGACCTATTTTCGGATTGTACTAGGCGCAAAATAGAAGACTTAGTCATGAGGGCGTTTTTGAGCACAAAGAACCTCAAAGTTCAAGTGGGGAAATTGGCGACCTCGATTAGCCGAATCTAAGCAATAAAATCCAAAAAATAACCTTCCCAACCCAAAATCAATCCGAGAAATGTGAGTGCTTTTAAGTTGAGGAGTGGGAAGGAATTGAAAGAGACCGAGATGGAGAAATTTCAAGATGTTGATAATTTGGTAGAAGTCTACACTTGAAGAAAGAGAGATACTCGTTGAGGAGGAGCCCGGGCAAGAGCTCTCTACCACTAAGGTGAAAAAAGTCAACTCTCCACCTCCATTTCTGAATGCTTTGAGGAGAAAGGAAAAAGTGGCATTCAATGAGGAGAAAATTTGACAAGTCTTCAAGAGGTGTGAGGTTAGTATCCCACTTTTGGATGTAATTGATCAAATCCCAACTTCTACCAAATTTCACAAAAATGCATGTACCAAAAAGAGGCCTAAGCCTATAAAAAGGGAAGGGTAAGTGAATAGGGGGAATTTCCAGATTAGCTCATAGGAGCCTACTTAAGATATGTGATAATCTAGTTATAATTTATTTTCCATCTATTTAGGTATAAAGTTGGACATGGATGTCGATATTGATCTAGGAGCCTCTATAAATTTCATTCCCTATAGATTTAATGAAACTCTTGATCTTGGAGAGCTTAGGGAGACTGGAGTAGTTTTCCAATTGGTTGATGACTTTTAAGCTAGTCCTAGGGGTCTAGTTAAGGATTTGATGGTTAGGGTTGGCAAGCTAGTTTTTCTACAGGACTTTTTTGTCCTTGATATGTTGCACTATGGAGATGCACCCCCAATCTTGTTGGGGAGACCATTTATAAAGACATCAACGACCAAAATAGATGTCCACTTAAGAACCTTGACCCTAGAAAATGACATAGATAGAGTTTGTTTTCAAATTTATAAATCTAATAATGGATCATCTAATTCTTCTCTTAAATGCAATGGTATAAGCATTTGTGATGAGTTTTATCAATTTGAAGAGTCTTGCATGAATGATAATGTTGAGAGCCCTTGCATGATTGATGAGAGAACACATGTTGAGAGCTTTAAGTTTAATGAAAAAGTTGACGACTGTAGTACCTTGCATGATTTTAGTGTTGATTTTCCTATCAAAATTTTCTTTTCCATGTATTTAATCACTAACATTCAGCGGTTCATGGAGCATGGGAAGGAGTTAAAACCTCTTAGACCTCCTCCCAAACCCAAGGAAAAAACTAAGGTTTCCACATTGGTGAAGGTTTAACATGAATCCTCGAGGAGAAAGGAGCCTAAAGGTAAGGATGGATTTTTGTGGAGACTTCTCCACATAGATGTTATCATGGGTGGAGTTGTGGATGGAGACTCCGGAGTCCCAATGGTAAGGTTTGATTAAGTAAATCGTGAAAGTAAGAATAAGTCGTGAAGACAACTATAAAAATAAGGTGGTTTTCTTTGTTTTGATGTTTTTAGTTGTTAGTTGTTTGTTTGTTTTGTGTGTTTCAAAGGATTTTTGTTCGGAATTATGGTTGAAATTGATCTATAATGAGTCTTGTAATTTTTTTTGGAAGAAATTAGGATTTGGAGTGAAAATTCACAAAATGGGCCAAATATTTCCTAGGAGTGTCCATGGGCACGATTCGTGCCAAATGATACGGCTCATGTAAGAAGAACTGGCATGAGGACTTCATATGGAAAAACATGTGCCATGCCTCGTGCCAGATGAACATTGCTATAGTATGGCAAAAATGCATAATTTTGGCCAAAATAAAACTTTGCCAAAATAAACATTTTTTCCATGCCAGATCTACAGTTTTCTTCTTCCCTAAATTTGTTAGTGTCAATGGTATTACACCAAACAATAACACCACCTACGAACGTGAGTTGATGAAGCTTTAACTCCCCAAATTTCCCTTTCTTCACAAACCATTACTACCTTCTTTTTGTCCTTCTTTTCTAAACAACCCATTTGGGAAAAAAATCATTAAATTTTTGAACCCGATCTCACCGTATCTTCTCCCATCAATGTAGAACACTTAATTCCCCTCTATAATTCAAAATCATTCACTCTCATTTCACAAGAACTAAAGTTTTAATTTGGGCATATTCTCTCTAGGGAGAGCACTTTGGGCTTTTTCTTGTGTGATCCTCATCGCCTAGTCTTCAAATTCAGGTAATGCTTCAAACTTTTTTATTGCTTTCTTTCATTAGCATGATTTTTTTATGTGGAGGGAACTTGAAATTTAAAAATTTTGTGTGTTTTGTATGTGTATGTGGGTTATGTGCATGCTTTTATGTTGAAATAAATGTGGGGAAGATTATGAGACTTTGGTGAGATTATATGATGTGCTAAATGTTGGATGTTTGGGAAGCATGATTCTTTCTAAGTGATAATTGTCTTTGTACTTAAGAGTTTGTATCTTGTCATTGCCATTTTCTCTTGAGTTTTGATAGATCGGGTCCTAGGAGGACCATAAAAGGGGACTACTTCCCGAGTTAAAAAGGTTAGAGTACACTCCAAGTTGGGAGACAAGGGATGAACCCACTTATGGTTTCCGCTCTACTATTGTTGATGAATCTATTAGGATGAAGAAAATTTCCAGGAGGGCGAATCGAAAATGGAAGAACTTATATAGGCAAAACAGGGTAATCTTGAAGACTAAGTTTGCGTGAAAGGAGGCATTGGACACAATTGGCCTACTCCAACCCTGACCTATTTGTTAGGTTGGATAGGCCTAGAGGCTTTCCACAAGATGCATGCCAAGACTTACGTCCATAGGACCTTGGAATTCTTAGCCACCGTGGAGCAAAGAACGAATAATGAAGGGACAAGAACCATCTCCTTCCACCTTAATGACAATGAGTATTCAATTACCCTTTGGGAAGTTGCAAATGCATTTGGGTGGAAGTACGGAAAAGAGGTGCCAAAGACACATTGAAAAGGATTTCCCTTCTCTTTGGGTAGCTTTCGGAGGAACTTGGCAGGCGTGGACAAGAATCATAGGGGTAGGAATACCACAATATTCCACTTAGATTTTTGGTATGTCTAATGCCTCCTATCCATGGAAACTATATGTCCTGGAGAGATATCTCACTGCCCTAATAGAAATATGCAGATTATTTGGGCTATGACTCTGGAGGGAAACATGTATCCCAATATGGTGGAAATATTTGTAGAGGAGTGAATGTTTATGGGGAAGAAGAGAGCTGGGAAGATAGAGATGGGAGGTATGGTCGACCTTCTTTCATAATATCTTGGACATGAAGTACCTCCCTGCCTTGCCTTAGCAAAATTGAGCTGTTTAGTGATGAAGTAAACCATGGAGAACTTGGTGAAAGATTCCATGGTTGCTACCACCATTACGAACGACTGATGTGTGTGGCTATATGGTGGCACATAAGTGTGAAATTAAATGGTGCTTCCATAACCCGAGCGCATGATGATCACTCATGATACCGCTTTCGAAGAGCTTTTCATAGCTCTAAATCCGAGGTTTGAGAAGGTTTTCTATGGAGGCTTATCGGCTCAGTATGTGGACATTTAACCAAAAGGTCAAAACCCCCAAGAGTGCAACCTACCCGAACAAACCTAGCGGCATACTTCTTTGAACGATTTCACACATTTGAGGAACAACTCATGAGTTCTACCCAACTAGTGCAAGAAGTGAGTCATGCAGTAGGTGGTATGAGCTTACAAATGGAGGAGTTTGGGATGATTCTTAATTCTATGAATGGGAACATGAGGACTTAAGGAGCTAGGCTTGATTCCATCGAGCGGGAGGTGAGGGGAGAGTTCACCATTGCGAATGAGAGGGTTGAGGTACATGAAGAGGCCATAGAACAATGGATGGAGATGATGTAAGCCTCCAATCTAGAGGGCTTCGGCTATCGCGTTCCCCATGAAAGGCAAGTGTTGAGGTAAGAAGAGAGAAGAAGAAAGCACGAGATGAAGCGCATGAGAGCGGGTCCTTCGGGAGCGGGTCCTTCGGGGTCCCAAGAGTTAGTGCTTACCGTTTTCCCTATCCCCACTTTTTATTTCTATACTTTGTATGATATACTAGGGACAGTGCAAGGTTTAAGTGTTTGAGAGGGAGTAGTTAGGCACTTACAAATTTCTAGCAAGATTTCTTTTTGTTGTTTATTTTTCCTTATTCTCCATGTAGTATGAATCCTACTTTGGACCATTTTGTGCTACCCAAAAAAATAAAATTTAATATATATGTGTGTGTGTGTGTGTGTGTGTATACCCGGCTGAGTCGAAAACCCGAAAGGATAACTTAGGCAAAAATGAGAAGGGCTGGATAGGTTTAAAAACCTATGCAAAAATGAGAAGCCAAATGGTGTGGAAAAATTGAGGGTGAGGTGAGCTTTTGAAAAATAAAAAGAAAGTGTGAATCTAGGATGAAACCTGAGAACTCCTAGGAAAACTGAGAGAAAATGAGAGAAACTTAACTTATTCTACGTGTCTCTTGGTTTGTCTATGTTGTAGCTTCTTTGATATAGTAAGCTAGTATTAAACATGTAAATTTTGAACCTTGTCTTTGAATGGCATGTTGGTTATTTAGATTGTCTTAGTTTTTGGAGTGTGAGAGTGTGAGAGATTCTTATGTGTTCGGGGTTAGAGTAGTCTGGGAATAAAATGTTGGGTGTTATCGGAAAATTTTTGAATGCTATTGTACACTTAGATCTTTGCTTGTTCTTGTTTACTCGAGGATGAGTAAAGGTTTAAGTGTGGGGGATATGACGAGACATCAAAGTCATGTATTTTTTGAAGCCTTTAACATCTCTTTTATTGTATTTTGGTAGGTAGATTTCTAGATTTAGGTAGGTTTACATCGTAAAGAGTTTAGATGACCGATTTTGGTTATTGTATCTAAATCCTTCATTTTGTAGCCTACATTAGGTCTAATGGATTGTGGTCCTTGCGAGCATCAAGATCCTTTTTGTGAGCTTCGTTTGTAGATCGCTCATAAGCATTTTTGACTGCTTTTAGGAGGTCATTCGCAAGGATGGTAAAAATATCGACGGCCACGGGTCAAAACGTGGTAGTAGATAGTTGCGGCGAAGAAAGGAAAAGGTTTCGAAAAAGATGAAGAATGACACGGGCCATGTAACTTGGCACGACTCGTGCCATAGCTCGTGTCAATGGAATAAGGCCAATGATGAGGATAATGGAAACTAGCAAGACCCATGCTCAGGAAATGAAGAAAACACAAGGCCATACAACGGGTCCTGCACTTTGGCACGACCTGTGCCATCATAAGCTACGAAAGGAAGCTCCAGATTATGGGTCATGCACTTTGGCAAAACCCGTGCCATCAGATAGGTGTAAAATGTCACTCCAGTCCACGCCTCATGCTCCTTTGCACTGGCCGTGCTGGCCGAGACGTGCACTACTACATGAGGTGTACCAGCCGACATATGTGGGTTCTAGGGTTTTCTACCCTTTTTGGGCTTTCTAAGACCCAAAACTCATCTACTATATATACTAGATTATGTCTTCTAGTGTTTAACAAGTCAAAATTTTGGTCATTTTGTAGTTCTACTCAAGTACAATCATTTCCACTTCAATTATAGGATGTATGAGATAGACTTTGCATTGATTGAGGATCCCTTTGGTTGGAACACCACTATCATCTGGGAGAACTACGATCTAGAGGCCCTAGCATGCACAGACTATCAGGATAGTGCCTTTTGGCACGCTATCATAAGAAGTGTTTGGACGTAAGGGAGAAAAAGCATTTGATCATTCACTCATCCCTCCGATATGTGCATCGCATGTTGGCCCCTACTGTCTTTTATGGGTTTGAGCTAATGAATGTGCCACTTGAGGATATCAAGAACTTATGGTCGATGACTAGTGATGGTGATTGATATTGTATTAAGATTGATCTCTAGGTGGCCAAGGTCACGAATGAGGCATGGAAGGCACGAGGAGGTGAGATTTACATGGGAGGTATGGTTACCTAGCTAGAGAAGCACTTGAACATCCTGACACAACATGAACTTCAACATTTGGGCAAGGATGACTCCTACTTCCTTAGCCTTAGTAAGCCACAAGAACTCACCGCCAGCGAAAAATTCTTCCAATAGTTGTTTGGAAGGAAGAAGCCTTTCATGAGACACCCTTTGCCCCAGCACACGAAACTGGAACCTGAAACCCCATTGGTGGACTTGGCCATCATGCCAGACTTAACATGTCAGGTTGAGTTTGAGAAATAATTAAGGAGGGAAGAACAAACACCGATTCTGATAAAGGAAAACACTTTCCATTACACTCAGCCTACTTCGTACACTCCTCCACAGCATGACGCTCCTATGCATGAAGACATTCCCCAGTCATCTTCGGATTTTTACAGTCGCTTATTATAGACGATGGAGTCCGATTTCTGAGGAAAAGTCGATCATAACATCTTCGTCTCTCAGAGTTTAATTTAAATGGATGAGGACATTGATCATTTTTCCTCCCTCATATATAAGATGTGCACACAGATAGAAAGTATTTCGGGCTCAGATCCCAATGTAGAGTGACGTAGGGAGCGACGCAGGTGCAATGCGGACTTGGTCACCCAGTACCAGCAGTGTTATATAAAATACAATGAAGCGGTTCTTCTTCTCACCATTAGATCGTGAGTCATTCTATTTCTCCCTTCAGATTTATTTTTTTTGCCTTTTATGTTTACATTGAGAGCAATGTAAGATTTTAAGTGTGGGGAGGGGTTAATGACTTTCATGTACTTATAGGCTTTGTGCTACTTTTTTAGGGAAAACAAGAAAAAAATGGGAAAAAAAGTATGAATATTTTTTTAAAAAAAGAAAAAATCAATCCCGCTAAGTTGAAAACCCGATAAGGAAATTTAGGTAACATTGGGGGTAAAGATAGGTCAAAAGTCTGAAAGAGAGACCTAGGTAAAAATGAGAGGCTAAATGTGGGTAAGATGTGAGCAAAAAAATATATGATGTGTGGCCAGGATGAAAACCCCAAAGGGCTCCTGAACAAAATGAGTGAAAGAGAGAAAAGAAAAAGGAATCTATTATGGATTAACTCATTTTCCGGTGTTGGATTCATAAGGTTGCTGTGAACATTTGGATGATTTGGTTAGCCTAGCATCACAGGTCTTCTTGGAGTTGTGTGACTTAGTGAGAAAACAAAGTAGGGAACGTGAAATCTCGACTCTTTGTATACTTCGTTTAGGTTGATAGATTGGTATGAAATGAAGTGTTTGTTTAAACTTGTGATATGGTTTTGACTTGATTAGGTTTCATTGGATTTAATGATGATCAATTCGAAAATTGACATGATTTATGGGCATTGGTGAATTGATATGTGGAAAGGTTGGGTAGAATTAGGATTTGGGGTTGTCATGTGAGAATTATCATTTGGTCTTTAATTTTTGGATTTGTGATAATGTGAGGTATTCAATGGGGGAATATTAGGGTTTGGAAGTGAATATATCAATCTCATGTTTTCTCAAATCTTTTCTTTTACTCGAGGACAAGTAAGGATTAAGTGTGGGGAGGTTTGATGTGTTCATATTATATAGTAGTTTTAGGATATCTTGGACCCACTTTTTTGTATTTTTTGTGCTTTAGATATTTAATTTTGCCTTGAAATTATCTTAGGAGGGTTAAGAGCAACTTTTGAGCTCTTATCACTTTTCTAGGGGATTTTGTGTGACAAGGCAAGATCTTTGAAGATTTGATGATGACAATTTAGGGTTGAAGACATGAATAGATGAAGAAGGAAGATAAAAGAGTAAGGATACAAAAGAAAATATACTTGAAGTTTGAAGGGTTGGAGTTAAAACCTGTCACGAGCAGCGGGATTTGTCTCACGGCTTGCAACAGCATTTGTCGCAAGGAGTGGTATTTTTAATCATTTCTCTTGTACTATAAATAACACTTTTCACCTCTCATTTCTTATCCTTCATTTGGCTGAACATACTCTTCTTCAAACCCTAGTTTGTTCTTTCTTTTCATCTCTTTTCATCATTGTTCATATTTGATTTATTTATGGATGTTATTATGATTTTTAGTAACTAAATTCTTCTTTTTGAAACAGTTGATTGAAGCTTCCTAGCCCATGTAGTGAGAAATATTTATTGCTTATTTATGAACCTTGATTAATATTATGCATTTTATTGTGACGTGAATTTTGTATTTGCTTCATTTATGAGATTAGATATTTGAAAATATGAAATGTTTGTGTGATGGCTTATTTGATTTGGAACTGGGAAATGTTCACAATTTCTTATCTCTTTGGCATGAAAGATCCGAGAACATGAAATTAGAACTTCTAGTTGTGTAGACGACGTTAAGATTGCTAGATGAATGTGATAATGTCGATCTTTGTCATGTTTGTTCTAAGGTAGCACTAATGGGAAAGTCTTGAATGTTGATATTTCTTGATTAACCATAGTAAATGCATTGGTTGGTTAAATTCCTAGACATTTGGTAGAATGTGTGTAGGTGTTCTCAAGTCTATTGGTTCTCTGTGTATGATGCCATTAATGAAATATCTTTAGGCGTCGATTGTCTAAAGTGATCAGTCGTCAGGTTTACAAATACTCGTTGAACACTTTTGTAGATTACTCTTAAGAAGAACATAATGTTTATCTTCAAAATGGAAGGTGTAACATTCAGAATATGATCAAGATGAATAAATGGGTGATTATTTCTATGAACTATAAGAGGGTTGGTAGTGTAAATCAGTTGCGCCCAAGGTTTCGTAACTTGTATTTTAATCAACTTTTCTTAGATTGTTACATAATTACCATACTTGTCTTTATATGATATTTATTTCATCTTTCAATTAGTAACTTAGAAAAACTTATCCAAACCCCACCCCCCCCCCAATTAATTTCTTATATATATAATATACATATGATGCTTATATAAATCTTATATACATGAACCCTTAGGAGAATCCCCCTTATTTGTGGACGACCCTGATTTGTAACTATCTTCTTACTTGTGGTTAGCTAGCATTTGATCTTACAAATTATTTTTGAGATGTACAGCGATGACCTCCCAAGATCCGGCGCCCATCTTTCCTCTTCACCACTACCTATGCCGCTGAGTTATCTTCATCACCACTTGTCGCCCATACTTTTCTTCGACGGTGATAGTGACTCCTAACCTCCCTTGTCTTTGTTTCTTCTCACGGTATTTGTACTATTGCCGTTGCTGACACGGTACCTGCCACCACCGCCAATTGGAATGCTGAGCAGCTTTAGACTCAGCTCCTAATCTCCGTGGCCGCTGCCAGCGATTCCCCAGTCGACCTCATCGCCACCTAAATATCCGAAGACTCTCCAGATGACCTCTACCACTACCTAAATCTTCGTTGATTCCCAGTCGACCTCAGCTGCCAGCAATTCCCTTTTATGCACTTCACCGTCGTTATTATCGTCGTAGTCGTTGCTCTCCGCCTGGTTTATTTCCATCTTCATTTTTGTTATCTTCGTTGTTTTCATCATATTTGCTATCCTCTGCATACTTGAATTGTTGTGTTTCACTCGGAGGCTACCAAAAATTGATATCAATTTCTGACATTTTTTTAGACCATCTGATGGAAGTTTTAAATTCGGAAATATATTTGGATCTCAATTAAAGGCGATTGTCAACTGTCATTGACCTTTGACGATTAAAGGTGGAGCCAAATAAGTCACCTAAAAATGCCTTCTTCGGTTTGATATAACACCTTTAATAGGTCATTATCCACTAGTGGAGTAATGGTTGCTTTATTCTTTGATATCAAAACTAAGAAAACCAAACCAAACCAAACTCTCTCTCTCTCTCTCTCTCTCTTTATTTATACATGTGTGTGTGAGAGGGTGTGCATGTGTGTGTGTGTGTTTATGTCCAATCCAATATGCATGAACACTTAGGAAAATCCCTCTTCTTCGTGGATGATACCTCGTACCATTATCTACTTATATGTAGCTTAGGAAGTAATTGTAGTTATAAATGGAAAATTTGAGAGGCATCTGATGACCTCCCATTAACCTCCTTAAATGAGATGCCTTTGTTGATTTTTTTAGCCCAACAACATAAGGCTTAGGGTTTTATCTCATTATTTTCCTAATTATTCTTCTTTTTCCAGATCGTCCACGACCCTCTTTCCTTCCCAACCTCATTACGGCTCCCTCCTCTGCACCTCCTCTCTATGTCCCCTCCACCTTCTACCTAAGCTTGGTCAAAACATTGCCTCATCTCCTTCCTCTCCACCCTTGCCACTTCTCACGCCTCACCATCAGCCCTTTGCCTTTCAGGTTGCTCCACGTTAGCCCGTTGCACACTTCCATTGTATTTCAACCTGACACGTCTCCACCATCCATAAATTTCTGATTAGATTTGCATCAATTTTTGTCCATAAATTTGCAAGTTCCCAAAAAGCACAGTCCTAGTTTGCAGAGGAAGTTAATGAATTTATGAAGGAAGTATGAAGTGGAGGAGCCGCACAAATGTAGAGGTCATAAAGGAATTTGAAGCCAAGAAGCAGTGCAGACGTAGCTACAAGACACATATAGGTTGTGTTTTTCTAAAAGGTTTCCGAAAACCAGTTGGATTCTGGTAGATTTTTTGTTAGAACCTCAAACTCAGGTTCTGAATTTGGATCCTCAAAACTGAATTCAGATCCCAATTTAAGGCGTATTTTGAACTTCCTTTTAAGTACCTAAAATTTGACTTCTCTACTAGTGAATCGACAAATAAGTATAATTATAATTAACAATACACAAAACTCTCATGGTCACCACTACACAACACGACATATGACTATCCACCATAAAAGACACTTTATTAATTGAATTTAGTCTCATTTGACTGACCATTCTTTAAGTATACACATGACACCTCCGTACTTACCCCACATAACTTCGTGGTTGGGGGGGCTTATGGTGTAAGTGAGGCCCAAAAAGAAGCCCCGATTCAGATTTAAGCAGCTTGACTCACACAACACGTGACCACCGCATAGGCCACGACTAGGAGATCATGGCTAATGATAAAAACTAGGAGGATGATCGTTCAGCCACCAGGATGGCTACAATCAACGTGATCCTCACATTCTATATTACTTCGGTAACTGCGGCTAAAAAGGCTATAAATACAAATGAACTCAAGATAAAAAATGTAAGTTGTAAAAGATAGATACACACACACACATCTTAAGGGTTAAATTTAGATATCAGAGCCTTAACTCTCGATGCAATATGGGACATTTGTTGAATGATTTTGGTGGAGCCACACCGATTTGACGCAAGCCTCTGAGCATAGCCATTATCTGGAAGAAACCAACCACATCACCAAATTATACACGAATAAAACATAAACTCTAATTAAAAACAACTAACATGACCTAACACGATAAGAACCCGACCTAAACTAAACTCCAGTACAAAAAATGACACAACAGTATCCCAACCTGACAATAACCCAACTTGACCCAACCCGAGCAAAAATAAATACCCATTTCAAATCAAGTAGACCCGACCTAAACCTGAATAAGAAAATTACATTATAGTTGCCTGATCCGAGAAATAAAAATGACACATTTCAGTCTGACGTGATAGTAACCTGACAGAACAATACTAGACAAATAGAAATCAACACGATTCTACCCCAACCCATTTAAACCCGACATGATTACCCAAATTGTCACCTCTAGTCCCTAGCCTTTGCACAACTAACAGAAATTATCTTTTCCAAGGTTGTCTTTTGTTAAACAGATTGTGAACTAGTTCTTACATGAATTTCACTTGTTAAATTGATACATGTTGTTGGAGTAAAATTTGTAATATTGTATTATAATCAAATGGTAAAATAACGCTTAGATGATTGTACTAAAAAATTTCTTGGAAATCGATGCGAGTCACGTTACGTATACTTTCCTCAAAGAGTAATTCGACCCTATTAAATCCTTGGGTTACATGAATTACCATTGAGAATAAAGCAATAAAAAAATCTCTTGTTACAGACTTGAATAAGGAGAATACCTTTGAGTAAATGTATTTTTGGTTGCTAAGTATGTCTGGGAAAATTTTATCATTTCCATGTCTTGTTTGTGTTTCATGTATTTATAACCATGCATGTGAATGCATGTATTTATAAGAAACAAATGTCGTGAAAAGATACAACACTTCATTATTCCACACTAAACCATGTAGCTATCAGAATTATTACAAACAAATTCTGAAATGGCACAACCTTTCCTCATTCTAGGACAAGCAATGTTAGTAGTCACCTACACAATTAATCCTTATCCTATCAATTGTAAACTAGTAAATAGTTTATACAAGTGTGCATTCCACACCATCAAACTAGTTTTAACATCCCGAGTTCACAACTACTCGAATTCAATTATACTTCAATTGCTTGTGTTTCATAAACCACCAGCAATCATCATACATTTAAGTATTATCCTTTACTCGGAAAATCCAACAACCAAATCAAACAAGTGCATAAGTGAAAATATCTTGAAAATTGAATTTTCACCTCAGTGAATTACACATTCTAAGTATTCGAGAATTGGGGTGTCTCTAAAGATTGAACTCTTCAACCCATTTGAAAACTTGAAGATAATACACACACAAGTTCAAATACAACTCAAAAGTTAAAAATTGACACACTAGTAGAGCCTTCAATTAAAGGCAGCAGGTAAAGGCGGTTCTCCAAAAACCATCTTTAATGGACAATTCTGAGTTTAGAAACTGCATTTCGTGTCTCCGAAAATCTTCTTAAGACGGTTTTTGGTTAATTTCAGGCGGTTTTTTAATAACTGCCTTTAAATTGAACACGGTTCAAGGTAGAAATGCCTTTAATTGACCATTTTTAAAGGCGGTTGTGTCTAGCCGCCTTTAAAATTGATACTTTCCTAGTTCGCAAACGAGGAAAGAATGTATTCCAAACTCGAAAAACATTTGGTTTCCATGGATCAAATAGAAGATAGAGTGTGCGAGTTCGTAAATAATTTGTGGCCTTTTTCCAAGTTCGGAATATGTTGTAATTCATGTATTCATGCAAATGTTAAACCACTTGAAAAACACACTCATTTCTGACTTCAGAAAAAAAATAGTTTTTGAGTAATAGCACACTCATTTTATATGCAACAAAAAAAATTAAATCAACATTCAATAGTCATTGCCAATACGAATAGAATTTGATTTGAACATTGAAATTAAATACTATTGCACTAGTCATCAAACATTCACGAAAGATAGTCATCAAAAGGAACTTGATTCAACATCCACATTTCAACATCCACATTTCATCTCCGATACTAATAACATGATAAAGATGAGAAAATTAATTATTCGACATCTTTAAGGTCGGGGGTCGAAGTTAATTGGTGCGATTGTTGTTGGGAGGTCGATGCTAGGTAGCGCTCATATGCCTCGTGAGATTTTTCAACAAATCTAATCTTCGCTTTCATTGCACAAAATTCCTTGCACATCCATTTGTAGCAATCCTTGAACCCTTTTAGGTACGACTTTTCGATGCCTACAAAGTTTTGTGAGTAAAATATGAATTATTTAAACAATAAAGAAAAAACAATGAAGCGAACTAAATTGACATAAAATAATTTTTGACTTACCTTCCTCAACTCATGGCCTCTTGCTCGGCTTGGGCACTTCAATGAGTTGAACATACCACTTACGATCGATCAACACCCATTCCTTGTTCTTGAAGTAATTCTTGTTGAATATGAGTGATTAAACTCCCATATGGTAGGCGGGCACCTTGTATAACCAATCCCTCAACGCTCTTTAGAATATGAGTGATTAGACTCCCATATGGTAGGCGGGCACCTTCTTTGGCGTCACAAAATGCAACATATGACTAAATATCGTCGCTCCCGGATTGATTTTTCTACCCTCAATTATAAAATAGAATAGCATGAGTATTCTGTAGTTAGGCCCAGTCAAGTGCCTGCCCGAGGGGACCCAAATTCTATTTATGATCTCATACGTGATACAATTATCTATGCTCAATAGGATTAGGTCAAAGGTCTCGGGTTTGCCTAAAATTAATCTATCCGGGCGAAAAAACCTCTAACTACACTCGTCTGGGTTAATGTAAGGATAATCAACATCTAGAGGCCACTTCTAGCGGTGGTAGCAATCATCTAATGGACCATCGAGATCCCCCGGGAAAACAAATTCCAGCTGTGTGTAAGGGCAGTCTAAAAGCTTGTTAATAATCGGGATATCTTTTCCACCAACCTTAGTACTATAATCTCCATTCCCCAAATCACTCATATTAGCATAAAATTGGCAAACATAATCAAAATATTCTTTTTCATCACATGAAAGTAAATTTTCAACATGTTGTTCACTAAAAGGTTTGAGGGGATCGTCCAACCCTAAAGCTAGGTACTCATTGAAGTCGATAAGATATGTATATAACAATTTTCTCTTCTCACGTAATGTTTCATACCTATTTTGAGTAAATTTAGAGATGAATCTTGTCTCATCGAAACCAGCATTGTCTCCGGTCGAACGATATCTAGGGTTTCTAAGGCTTAAACCTTCCCTAGCAATGTCAATGTGTAGCTTAATTTAGCAAGAGGTGGGAATTTATGGATTTTTTTGCGAGTTTGTAAGCTTAGGGTTTGTTGAATTGGGGGTTCGTTTCTGGCATTTGAATTGACCACTATTTTTTATATAGTCGGAATTTTCCGAGTTCGGAAAGCATGATTTGTCTCTATATAATAGGGTGACGACCTATTTTTGAGTCCAAAAATAATTATTTTGGGAATAAATGGACGTTTTCAATTTTCAAGAGGCGGCCCGGAAAGGTGGTACGAACTCGGAAAGTCATATTCCGAACTCGAAAACTGATATCAGGCCTACATGTGTGTATTAAAAACATATTTCCGAGCTCGGAAATATGTTTGGCCAATAAACATGAAGCCAAGATACATTTATGAGCTCGGAAAAGTATCTGCACTTTTGACATCCATGTCAACTTTTGAATTTACATGCGACACATAAATCCATGACATGAACCTTCAATTTTTTTAAAAAAACAAAACATATTCACTCAACAAATTCCATACATTCTCAAACCAGGAATCCAAACATTATTTAAACACAAGAATCCAAATTTTGATCAATCAAACACAAGAATGAAAACATTATATAATCAAATACAATTCAAATTCACACTTGCAATCAAATTTCTCAAATCAACCCGATCAAACTATTCTACCCAACCATTTTATCAATAACAGAGTTCCAGCCCCCAATCTTCGGCCCTGATGTTGTCTTCAACGGCTTCATCACTATTTTCATCATCGTCACCACAATCACCACCATCATCATCTTCATCTTCACTCTTCGAGAATACTGGCTCAAATTTAGGCGGCCCATCATCATTGCTGATGGAGATGCCAAGATGACTACCACCATAAATGAAGACATTCCACGACTTGATCAAACATTCAAGGGTTATGTTC
>JAULKM010155701.1:0-16857 GCA_032355605.1 Rubia tinctorum
TCAACCAAAACCGATCAAACATCAAAATCTAAACCAAATTCATTCACAACTCTCAATCATCAATCCGCATTCAATAGATGTTCTTCATCCAAAAACAACCGATCCGATTTTGGAAAAAAATCATCAATCGACATCTATTAATCATTCAGCAACAAAGGTACAACTACATCTGGGTTTAGATTCAGCAACAATCATCACAAATTTGTGATTAAACAGAATTTTGAAATTTGCAGATTCAAAATCGGATCATGACGGAAGAAGGTGATTTACAGATCGAAAAACATTTAGCAATCCTACAGTCAACGCAAACACATAATCATACACAAGAAAGCGAAACAAATTTAAATAATGTACCGACCGTACCTGTTTCGTAAGGTCAGATACTGAACATAATCAAAATAACAATTTTCGGAAAATATGATGTGATGTTTCTCATATGCTGATTGATGTTTCAAACATATAATATGATGTTCTAAGTTTGCAACATTATTTATAGCTTTTATTATTATTATTTATTGGGAGCTTTCAATTACAGGTCTACCAATTTTTTTGGAAATAGATCAAATAGAATCCCTTCAAAGAGTGCAAGCAACTACATGGGAAGAGCTTGAAATATTATACCGTGCACATGCAACTTCACTTGGATTTTCTGTACGGAAGTTGACACAGAGACTAACAAATGAAGGGAAGGTCAAGGAAAAATACTACACATGCTCGCGCTAAGGGAAATCAGTTTCAAACACTCTTGACACGCTGACCCAACAACCACAAAACAAGAGAAGAAAGACATAAGAATTTTCCATTACAAGAACAGGATGCAAGGCTGCAATCAAGATCAAGCTTGTTTATGAAAACATATATGAAATCAAGCACCACATCACTAATCACAACCATGAATTTAAAAGGAAATGGTGGAAATACTTGTAGCGTAGTGAGAGAAAGATAGGGGATGAAAAGGCAAGAGTAATTGAGGCTATGGAATTGGCAGGTTTGAAGCCAACTAGAAGGTTCAAGTATTTGACATGCGATGCAAATGGACAATAAAATGTAGGGCACAGGATGAGGGACCAAATTAACTATGTCAATGGACTGAGAATGAAAGCAATTGAAGGAGGAGATGCCCAGAATGTGATTGATGAGCTCTACAAAATTGACGGAATAGAGGAGGGCTTCTTCTTTGGAGTCAAATTGGATGAGGAGGGTAAATTAACCGCACTTTTCTGGAGGGATGCAATGATGAAAGATGATTACATGCTATATGGGGATGTGATGATATTTGAAACCACCTACAGGACAAACAAGTACAACCTTGTTTGTGCATCGATTGTGGGAATCAACAACCATCGGAACAATGTGATGTTTGGTTGTGTCTTCATTGGCGACGAAAAGAAAGGAAATTTTATGTGGTTGCTAGAAAATTTCAAAATTTCAATGGCGGGAAAAGAACCAGTAACAATATTTACTGATTAGGACACAGCAATGACAGCTGCCATCCAAAAGGTACACCGCAACCTACTCAGTTTCAGTGTTGATATTTCAGAAACTGTGTGTGATGTTTCAAGTATTTGTATTGATATTTCATACCTCAACCCATATGATTATACAAACACTATAAATTCATTTCTAAAATGCATGTATGATGTTCCTGTATTTTGACGATAAGTTTAATGAAAAACTGAGTGTTGTTTTCTGAACACAATTGAAACATGAATACCACATCCTTGATGTTTCACAGTAGGTCATAACCTTTCACAAAAATTGACCGATGTTTCAAACTGCAACAAATTTTTGTACCTGGTGTTCAGTAACACAAAGCACAGGTTGTGTCTATAGCATTTGAAACAGAATGCAATAAGTCACTATGGTAAAAGCATTTGCACAACATCACTTCCATCCCTGAAGATTACATCCTCAAGAGATGGATAAAGATGGAAAAACAAGAAATATGGAACAAGGTTCTCGGAGGAACAACACCACAAAGCATGGAGATCAAAGGTAAGATATCATGGCATCATGATATGTTACGCAAGTACTACAATCTAGTGTTGAAGTGTGAAGAGGAAAAAGAAACTAGAAGAATTCTTGAAGAAGAGCTGAATAAAGACTCGGTTATAATAAATAAAATGAAAGCAATTGATACATAAGAGCACTCAACAACTAATAGTGCAAGATGTTCAACTACAAAGACCGCTCCCAAAGTACTCGATCCACCAAAAATAAAAACAAAAGGAAGAAGTGCCAGGGTGAAAGGTAAGCTTGAAAGGAACACAAAAAGCTCAATTGATCTAAACCCAGCTTGTTAGTTGATGTTTACTACCATACTGTGATGTTACACAGTCATGGATTGATGTTTCATTGTTAGAGTTTGATATTTTAAATTAATTTGAAACCAGCTTGTTGGTTGATGTTACACAGTTATGGATTGATGTTTCATTTTTATAGTTTGATGTTTTAGAATTAAGTATTGATGAGGGTGTTAATTTTAAAAGGATATAAATTTTTGGATGTTACAGTTTGATATTACTTTTGGATGTTACAGTTTGATGTTAATTTTAAAAAGGATATAACTTTTTGGATGTTACAGTTTGATGTTAATTTAAAAATGATATAACTTTTTGGATGTTACAGTTTGATGTTAATTTTAAAAAGGATATAAATTTATTGTTATAGTTTGATGTTACTTTTTGGATGTTAAACTTCTATCCACTGATGCTATTATTTTCTTACATAATGATTTTTATATATAACTTGGCCCGCATGAGTTTATCTAAATCATAGATAACCAGGTATTTTCAAAAACAAATTAAAGACAGAAAGCATCAAACACTGATTGCTCAAAAGTATGAAACATCACACACTAATAATGAAACATCACATCAAATTCAAAAATCATCAAATCCAACAGAAACATAGAAAAACTACAAATAGTTTTACATCAACCCGTAAGTTGTCAATCACGATTACAAATCATCATACATCACATAAAGGGTCCAAAACTCTATCAAATTCCAAATCACACTAACAAATCATCATTCATCACATAAAGGGTCCAAAATCCCTATCAAATCCAACTTGAAGAATTCAAACTTTCAAACATCATAATATTCTAAAACAATCAATATCAAATACGTTTTCTTCACACTTAAAATCTACTTCTTCCCATCCTTGTTCCCTTTCCTAATTGCTTTTCCTTTTCCTTTTCCTTTTCCTTCTACTAGTGCTTTTGAAGATGATGCATTTCCAATACCATCAATGCCAAGATCGAATGACGGCGTATGATTCATAGGACCAGAAAAATGAGCAGCAATAGGAGTACGATTCTTAAAAGCATTCCTAACAATCTCATCAACAACATCAAACAACTCAGGATTGTTAAAAAACTCACCTGAGTCAAAAGAAGGAGTAGACATGACATCATCAACGGGAACAACATTCTTAGTACCTTGATTCAGCTCAGAAACCAAGGACCTAGTAACAATCTCAATGTTCCTCTTGAACCTACGGAAAGCTTGATCAGCAACTTAGGGGGAAAATTAGGAAAAGATAACAAAACCTGAAGCTTAAAATTAAAAACATCTCATATAGAATAAAACATCAACTACTGATATTAAAACATCAAAGTTAACAACACAAAAAGCTTAAAATTAAAACATCACATACAAATTCTAAAACATCTACTGAATTAAAAACATTAAAGCTGTAACTCCTAAACCATAATCTTAAAACATCTCATATAAAATCATAAACATCAATGCATGCTTTTAAAACATCAAAACTAAAAAGATATGAATACTTACAGATCCTCAATCATTCATAACAGCAGCATCGCAAGACAAGTCTTATGAAACCACAAAGGTCAAAAGTTGCGAGCTTGAACCAGTTGCTTTTTTTACGACTTCCTTTCTTGGTTGTCGCAACAGCTCCAAAGCCCACATACTTCCCCCATCAAAGTCAAAGGAAATTTATCCTTAGATATGAGGCATGAATCATAACCTGCCTACACAATCTGCCTACACCGTTTGAGCAACAGAGAAGTGTCCCAGTGACAAATGAGAGGAACTATGATGGGGGATGTTTTTCCTTGAAAAGGAAACCTACACAGTTAGTATATCAAAGGAACAACAACACAAGCATTCACTGCTGTGTAAGTACCAGTCTTATACCTAGACACAGCCTCACATAGCTTCCTAACAACATACCTACACCAATCATAACTCCTAATCTTCCCTACATCCTCCACAACACGAAGGAGCTTGTAATCCACAAAACATATGGCAGTATAACTCAAAAAGGTGCAAACAACATACATGACAAACAATTTCTTAAATTAGTCACCGCCTTAGACTAAGATCATCATCTTCTCATACACTCTATCACAAGGAATTTAACCCAAACTGTCAACCCCAAATTCATCCCTCCAACTCCCCCTCAAAACTAAATCCCTTCTTTTCCCTTCCCGACATTACTAACCTCAATAACCTCCTTATCACGGATTAGAAGTCCTAAAACATCATACACATCGCACGGGTTAAAAAATACCTATCATAACCAATTTTTTGAACATGGCTAATTGGATTAAAATTATGAATAAGGTAAGCAATGATGTCTTTAGGAAGGGAATAAAAATTAATTTTTAGCAAATTATCAAATCCAATCTCTCAACAGATTTAACCTGGTTTATAGTGAACGAGGAAGACAACTTTTTAATTTTCCAAGGGCTCCACTTGGTAGTGAAACCCTTCTCAGCACTAAAAAAGAAAATAAAAAAATTATGAAACATCGCATACAGAACTTAAAACATCAATAACTAAAAGTAAAACATCTATTCACATTTAAAAAATCAACATGAAACATAACATGCTTAACTTAAAACATCAATCACTGACACTAAAACATCAAGAAAACTGACGAGCAAATAGAATGTCAAAAGGATAAAAGGACAATTATGTTAGACGCATGAAATACTCCATATTTAGCAAAATCAGCAGATTCAAATAGTGAAGGTAAAATCTAATTCGGTGACTACAAAATTTCATATGAACAATTCAAGTTCATAATAACAGGTTAGCTTCACAAAAAGTGCCAAGAACATTATCCGTACTAAATAACATCATAACCCGATTCATTTAATCCACAAGAAAGCTCCATTTTAATTCAAACATGCATCACAAAAACATTCATCAACGCAACTCTAAAATGCAAATAAAACATCAAGTCACATGGAAAAAAAATCAACACCACCTAAACTAATAAACACCAAAGGCAGAATTTAAAATAACAACAAACCTTGCATCATTATCAAAGAAAGACGCTTTCCCTTCTTGTTTTTCTTTCACAGTCATCTTGGTAAACCTTCTAACAGGTTTCTTTACCACCACCACCTCAGGTTCTAATTCAGAATCAAAATTGCTCGAATCTTGTTCATCATTAGGTTTATCAACCTCCTTCCCACTTAAAGATTTTTTCCCTACTGAGACTTCCCATCATCATCAGCATCTCCATTGTATGATACTTCACTTCTAGTCTTATCTTCAGTATCATTCAGGTTCTCAGCTCCATCAGTTGCATCAACATTCTCTTGCACAGTTTGGTTGTCAGGAACAGTACTGAACACTCCATCATCTACAAAAATTTAAAAGTCATATAGAAATGGTAAAACATCAAAAGTGATATTTTAAAAAGCATAGGTATTTAAAACTTTTAAAAAGAAGAAAAAATCCTACTAGAAAAAATGCTATCGTACACAATAGCATTCCCAACATTTTTTTATCACTGACACTAGATTTCAATTTTTGTTTCTCGCCAACTTTCTTCTTGCCAGCATCAACTTAAAAAAATCAAGCTAGATAATTAGACCTTGGCATCATTAAAGAAAATGATAGAATTCTTAAATGATCAACTACAAAATACGAAACATCATACCATAATATCAAAAAATCAAATCAGAAGGTTAAAATAGTACCTTTTCCACTGACACCCTCAGCAACAACTTTAGCTTTCTTCATAACTATAGTTTTCCGCAACATCCTCCTCCTAGAAGGACTCTCAGCACTAGAACCTTCACCTCCAACATCATCAACATTTTCTTGCACAGTTTTGGTGTCAGGATTAGTACTGAACACCTCATCATCTACAAAATGGTAAAACATCATATCAAAATGGTAAAACATCAATAATAATATCTAAAAAAGCAGAGGTATTAAAAACTTTTTAAGAGAAAAACAAATTCTACCAGAAGAAATGCTATTATCCACAACAGCTTTCCTAGCACCTTGTTTGTCACTAACACCAGATTTCAATTTTTGTTTCTCACCAACTTTCTTCTTTCTAGCATCAACTAAAAATAAATATTCAACCTAATGATTAGACCTTGGCATCATGAAAAAAATATGATAGAAATCCTAAATAATCAACTACATAATATGAAACATCATACCATAATGTTAAAAAATCACATCAGAAAGTTAAAACAGTACCTTTGCCACTGACGCCCTCAGCGGCAACCTTAGCTTTCTTCAAGGCTACAATCTTCCTCCTCTTAGAGGGACTCTCAGCACTACCACGTTCACCTCCACTAGTATCATCCTTTTTTGATTGCTTCTTCAAACCATTATCATTTTTTGTAGCAGAGTTTTTACCCTTACCAGCACCAACATCTACAAAATAAATCAAATCAAATTCCATAAGGAACCGGAATCAAACATTGAAAGATAAAAAATTGATAACAAATAATTTAATTTCAATACCTTTTCCAATGACACCCACATCAACAACCTTTGATTTCTTCACAGCCACAGATTTGCGCAACATCCTCTTTTGAGACAGAATCTCAGAATTAGCAACTTTATGAGCAGGACCAAAACCTTCTTCAAGTAGGTTTGTCTCCAAATTACGACCATCATATCTTTCTGAAGTTTCATCTTCATCTACCAAATTAAACTTTCGCTTGGATTTCTCCTTTTGTCTCCTCTTAGGAGACGAGAGTCCTGAAACGGACCAACAACATTAATAAAAATATTTGAATATACAAAATTTAGAAAAGTAAATAAAAAGGAAAAGAAGAACTCTCAGGATTAGCAGCTTCATCGACAACAACACCATCAGGTCCAACTTTATCAGTCGGACCAGAACCTGATTCAGCTAGCACAGTCTCCAAATTACAACCACCGGCTCCTTCTGATGTTTCTTCTTCACTTACCAAGTCAAGATTCCTCTTGGCTTTCTCCTTCTGCCTCCTCTTTGCAAAGGAGGGTCCTGAAACAGAATAGCTGCAATAATAATAAAAATATGAAACATTAATCTGCAACATTCAAAAAAGTAAATTACAAGAGAAATACCTGATATCAAATCAACATTAGGATCACCCCTCAGTCGGTGTGATTGTCTCACACCACAACTACCAACAACAATTGCATCTCAAAAATTAAATGTATTTACATAAGCATAAAAAAATATAATGCAACACAAAAGTACTTCCGAAAAAGGATAAAAAGATTTAAAAAAACAGCGTCATATCAACACACATGAAAACAACAATTTGAAATAATAAAACATCAATAAGACAAACACATTTTTCCCAAGCAAAAAGCTTATGAAAACTGAAACCGTAAGGCATCGATAACATCAAACTGAAACTATATACATGTATTTATGTGTGTGTGTGTGTAAATCATCATTTAAAATCTCAGCCCAAGTCACAAACTGCATGACACTCATAAATTCATAAATGAACCTAAACAGACACAACATACACAAAATATATGAAAAAGTCTACATCACAACCTAAACATAAAAACATATCAAACGAAAAAGTATACATTAGAACCTGAATTTTAAACACCATTTAGTAAAATGAAAACTTCATAACCTAAACTTAAAAGCATATCAAACTGAAATTATACATCGTAAACTAAACTTAAAACATCATTCAGTAAAATTAAAACTGGATAGCTTGAACTTTAAAGCATATCAAATTCAAAAGTATACATCATAACCTGAAATTAAAACATCGTTGAGAAAACTTAAAACATCAACATATCAGCTTAAGCAGAAAATCACAAATGAAATACATGAAAAGATAGAAAAGAAAAAACCACAATAAATTAAAGATACAATACCTGAAAAATCACACAAGAAAGGTACAATAGATGACTGATCAAAATGAAAAGAGTATAAGTGAAACATCAACACAAAACTATAAAACATCATGTCATATAATTACAACATTAAAAAGTAAACAGTAACAATTTACAAGTAAACAGTAAACATCATGTCATATAATTACACGAAACTCTTTCTTCTTCGACATCATCAAAACAACAATACATATAAGAAAATAATACACAACCTAAATAAACCCTAAAATATCAAACAAATTCAACACATAAACCAAATCAATGCAAAAACCGAACAAAAAGATTCAAATAACAACACATACAAGCAATAAACCACAAAAGCACTAACAACTACTCAACAGACACAAATAAACATAGCAGTTCCCAAATATAAGTATAGTAAAGAACAAAAACACTAGAAACTTCAAATCAAACACAGTAAACTACACAATCGAAACTAAAACAAAAATAAGAAAAAGAAACACTCAGCAAACCTACATGAAGCAAAAAACATCACATACATCCAAAAATTTGGGGGAAATCAGAAAGACACCAAAATACGAACAAAAAAACCTAGCGACTAAATTACCTTGGCATATAAAACATAATTAGAACTCCTCCAGTCATAGATCGTTAAAAACCGAATGATGAACAAAAAAAAAGCGCTGGAAAAAATCACAACTTCAATCTGATCAATGTGCATCCAAATGACGAAGAAAACCGAAACTAAAATCAATTAAATACAAGAAATCAAGTGGTTGGAAGATTTGAGTGCGGTTGGATTTTGTGATAGAAAATGATTCCGATTTTTGAAAGGGAGAAATTTAAAACGGCAGAAAAATTGGAATTAAAAATGAGGATGAATTTGAAAAAGATGCTTTAAAATTTTAATATATATACTATGACTAAACTGTAAATTCTCACAATTACACAATCATTCTCTGAAATTTTAAAATTTTAAAATGAAACCTTATATTTAAATCTTTGCAATTTAATCCTTAGTCTCATAGTGAGACGATGTTATATAAGACTTTGTCATTAATTATTGTTATAAACTAGTTAACTTGGATGTGAATTTAAGTGATTGGAATTGTTGTTGGGTTTTTTTTAGAAGTTTACCTTTTTTTTCAACTATGAATGAATTTATCCAAAAAATTAATTTCTTGAATGAACACCACGCAACAAGAATGTAACATAAGGGTTCGTATTTCGAAATGAAAAAAATCTCATGACAGATGGTTTATCATTAATTTATGGATATTTTACTGTATTTTTTTACTTATACAATGCATTTGTTAAATTATACATAAATTTAAAAATAAATTTTATTTTATATTTTTTACATAAACCTATGTATATGTCACATTTCCTGAGACTTCTTGATAAGATGTCAAAAATATAATTTATTATATTTTTTCTTAGTGTAGTATATTTAGGAGGTCAACACTATACTCTTTTCCCACTGGATTTTTTAATGAGGTAGTGTGATCATTTTAGTTTATATTATTATTATTATTACTGAAGGCATAAACTCGGCCATGTTGGATTCAAAGAGTTTTGGTAATATTTTAATTAGTGTTTAGAATATTCAGTTTTATTTTGATTAGAACTAGATTTGGTAGGTTTAGATAAGGTAGATTCATTCAAAAATTCATCCAATATTTGGATTGATTTACTTGGATGAATATGGTCATCATTTAGAATTAAATTAGGTATTATAGTTTGATATGGTTTTAGCTTCGTAAAACTGCCATAATTCTTTTCAGTTTCTATTTGTACTGACCGAATTAAACCAATAAATAGTGGAGGTCATCCACAAAATTTTACAACATTATTATCAATCAAAAATTCAGATTTTCGAGTTTATTGCTTGTGAGCATTAATTTTCATTGTTTCTTAATCATGCAGGTTAATTAAGTATCAATACCCTTTGTGAACTAATCTTCGGGCTAGTTAGTGAACAGAGAATCCTTTATTTGTGAGTTTATCCTGGGGCTAGTAAACGAGCTAATTTTTTAATTGTGAACCAATCATGTGGGCTAGTTGGCTTTACGATTCTCGAGCTGTTCAAGATCCCAAGAGCTAGTTTAGATCAGTTTTTGCGACTATACTAGGGTTTGCGAAATCCCTCATTTAGTCAAAGATCTAAAATTCTGCAATCCATATTTTTCGCAAGGAGATTCATATCAGTTCCTCTTTCGAAGTGATACTATACACGCGGGGGCGGGGGGTGGGTTACAATGATAATTGTGCTTGCAGTTGCATTAAAATTACATAAAGTTTTGAAAAAAAAACCGTATTTTAATATGCATATGAAAAGAGGAGTTTAATTAGAATAACATGAAGTTAAGGGTTTTATAATCTGCGGTAGTTGCAAGTGAAACATTTGAGTTTTGATTAGAAACATATTTAAATCAAAACAAATAATTTTTATGTTTTACTCTAAATATGTAATAATATTCTAACCAAAATTAAAATAGACATGTGAGTTTACCCAAATAGCTTATAATCCAAATTTGACCCACATTTTACTTGGTTTAACACGTTAATTTTTCATCTTTTGTAGTAAAATTACACTTGAGTCCATAACTTATGGAAAGACCGTCGACAATTGATTTCCTTAAATCATGGACAATAAATTTGTATTTATATTTTATTCTTTTAAATACATAAATTATTCATTCTGAAAAATTGGTTTCACCATTTTAGCTTAACTAGCAAACCTATGTTCCAACATAGTCTAACTAACCAAGTATGTAAAGTAAATAAAACACGAGACACACAACTTAGTTACAAAGTTCGGCGAAATCCACCTACATCTGCGGGGCCTAGCCCAGTTTAGAATAATTCCACTAATCAGAGATATAGTACAAAGTGCACCATACAACTATACTTATCTTCTAATTACAACGTGTGAATTTTGTAAACTCCTCTTGCTACCGATCCACCTTGATCAGAATCCCTCTGACCTCGAAACACGTCGACGCTGGATCTCCTTCTCCCGAGGAATTAAGGCACACGTTCGAAACTTTAGCACACAGGTCGTGCATGTTGGAACATGAAGAATTTGGCTCTCGCAAATACTCTTCGTAAGATAGAAATCTGAAGTGCAGATTTCCTTATTTTAATTCGTATATTTGCAACCGTATAATGTCCTCTATTTATAGTCCAATGCAGATCAGAATTGCTCCATACTATTCCTATTATTATATGCTTTTGAAGCATATCCAAATCCCATAAATAAAGAAATTTTCCTTATCTTAAATATCCCATAATATTCCATAAATTCACATCTATAAATAAATGGATTTTCCATAATTCCATTATACTTCTAAATTGTTGTATTAACTATTGCGTAATCTTCAATTTCCACAAACTAATATTACCGCAATATTCTTCTCGCCAGATCTGAATTTCCGCAATATGTTCCAACATGGTATGTTTTCCGCAGTATGTTCCAACATGGAATGTTATTGTTTTATTGCACTAGTTCACAAATGCCAACTTAAATAATCCATGAGATACATATGAATTTACAATCTCCCATTTTGACATTTTGTGGACTCAACCATTTTGGACTAATAAAACCAAAGGAAAAAAACTTCCGTCGTAATAAAATATCCAGAAATCCCACTATGTTGGAACTTACTTGAGTAACTAATTCTTGATTAAAATGAACTCAGAATTCAAGAAACCAATAATAATTTAGAATTAGAAACACACCACCAAACGTCAAAATCATCCAAAATCCAAAATAATAATCATCTCCCCCTTGGGGCCAACATAAACATGCCAAAAAACAAATAGACCAGCAGAATAGAGAGTCAACTCCCCCTGAACCTAATAAACTATGTTAGAACATAGACATTCAGCTATCAGTCCAGTTCAGAAGCAGCTTCTTACATTTCCAACCGAGCCTTCTCTTCTTCCAATTTGCACTTCTTAGCTTCAAGTGCAGCAATCTATATAGCAATGACTCCCAGCCATGCATTCATAGCTACCAGCTTGGATTGTTTTTCATCATGGACAAAAGTAGAGTTCGATTTCCAAGGTAGATCCTTTACTTGCCTCAAGCCAAATGTTTTCTTATTCGGCTTCAACGGCTCAATTTCCACAATATCATTTTGTGGCTTAGCTTTCACTCTTTCTCCTCTGACCAAAATTGAGATGATGCATGGATATATCAGGGATTGTTTAGCCTTTGGAGATATTTCCTGGCGCACTATGGACTGCTGAATCAGAAGACCAAGGTTCACTGGCCTCTATGTTCCAACACAGTAAATCAATCTTGCTAATTCTCGGGTAAGTGTTGTGGTATTGGATGAGGGAATCCAGCAATTAACAGCTTCCTGGTAGAGTCTGAAAAACCTTGAAGTCAAATAAGAAGCCCGTGAATATCCAGTAGCACCCCCATACAGTCTTCACTCATCCTGAAATTTCTGCTAAAATCTAATCATCATTGACTTTCATATTTTCATCAAACACCCTTTCAAACTTTGGTGTTTTCAGCTCCAAAAGTTTGTTAATCCTGTCAGCTGAGAAGTTTACTATTTTTCCTCGCACATAAACCCTGTCACACTAGGGTGATTCATCCTCTAAGTTTCCAGCCATTAGATTGGAGTATACCTCACAAAAAAATTGTTTGTTGTAGTCCATAAAACCCATAGCAGCCTTCTTCATCCCAATAAATTCAAGAAAATCTAAGAACTCACTAGGTTTGTATGCTACTAAATGTACAGGCCGTTCAGATATCACTTTTCTCTGAGCAAAAATCTCCCCCATTTCCTCACAATTTATTTCATAATAAATCTCATATTAAGCTTCACTTAAAGGAGGGGAAGGTAATATGCTTTTCTTTTTCTTCTTCGGAGAGGGTTCAACTGTCTTGTTCTGAGTGTGGAGTATCAGCTAAATCAATCTTTCTCTTACCTTTTCTACTCTGAATAAACTCATCCAAAACTTCATCGCTGGAGTATGTGAGTTCTTGTTCCTGAGTTGGAACATTCTGGCTCTGCTGCTGCTGTTACTCTGTTTCTTCTGTTGCCTGTGTTCCAACATGCTACACATGTGTTGGAACATCCTGTTCTGCTCCAGCAGATTCAAATGTGGGGACTTCTCCCCATGTTTTCAATCCCTCAAAATCTTCAAAAAAAAAAGCTTCATCATGCATTGCATCATCCTGATCCCTCAGACTATCAGCAAAGTCCAAATCGGCTTCATCGATTTCCATATCCTCTGTTTGCTGGCATGTTGGAACATACTTAGCATCCTCTGTTTCATCATCTTCACTGTCAGACAGTACTATTACTGGATGCTTTGCTGCCCTAAGCTCCTTGATAAACTTTGCATTCTCAGTATCAAACTTAATCAACTGCAACTGATTGGTAGATTTCAATACCTTTAATCCAATAACATCTTCCTCTGAAATTTCCTTAATCTTCTCACAATTTTTCTTGGAATATAACTGTAAACATGAAAAATATCTCTGCCCCTGTATTTCTTATACTCCCCTTTAAGCAACTTAACATCAAAGCATTAAATGAAGTATAACTTTCTTATATCTCCTGAGAGTAGCTCCTCCATTTTGACATCTAAAAATTTTACATTAAGGTTTTCTTAATTCCTTAAATCTATTGCCACCCTATTAGCTTGTATCTATTTCCCAAACTCATCTAAAGAATCAAACTCCTTATCTTTCCAAATGAATTGAGTGGATTTAGAGATAGATACCGTTTGAAATTTGGGTTTCTCCATGCTCGGTGCATTCTTCTCGGGTTTTGCAGAGGTTGAGGAATCATTCATGCTTGAAAATTTATTTTTGGGTTCACTGAATGTGAGGAGAATTTGCTTCTTGTTTCCGGCCATCGTGACAATATCTTGGCAAGAGGTCTTGGATTTATGATAGAGTTCTTGGAGAACACAAAAAACTAGGAAATAGGGGGTTTCCAGGAGTTTCAGATTTTTGGTAGAGGTGGGAGAGTGAATTGCGAGAAAGAGGGAATGTTGAGAGCTTGAAGGAATTTGAACCAAAACTAACTTCTTCCTTTTTCTTCACATCTCTAACCGTGCCTACACTTTTTACCTTTTCAAGACAATAATTACTTTCCTTCTCTTGTCAAATCATGTCACATCCATAACTTCCAACATACCTCCAACCAACTTACTTCTTCTTCCGCCATTTTAATTTCTTCTTTCATCCTTTTCCTTTTTTTTGAAAAAAAAAACTGAACTAAAAAATATACATAATGTACAGTGAAATTTCAGGCGTATCTTACACTCGACATACACCAAGGTGTTGCCTAAGAAATTCAAAAGTTGAGGCGTCCAACGGTTTATTGAATATATCTGCATATTGTTCGCATCTTGGAACATAGTCTACCACAACCTCCTTCCTTTCAACCAAATCTCTAATAAAATGGTGCCTTATGTCAATGTGTTTTGTTCTCGAGTGTTGTACCAGATTATTAGATATGTCAATTGCATTTTTGTTGTCACACATAATCTTTAGAGGACCTTTATGAATTCCATAATCATTTAGCATTTGTTTCATCCATAATAATTGTGCACAACAACTTCCGCAGCAAGACAGTCAGCTTTAGCAGATTATAACAAAATTGAATTTTGTTTATTGATATACCAAGAGACTAGATTCGTACCAATAAAGAAACACCCATTTGTAGTATTTTTGCGATCATCTGCATTACCAGCCCAATCTAAGTCACTATAACCAATAAGATTTGAATCTTGATTTTTAGAATACCAGATGCCATAGTCAGAAGTCCCATTAACATATCGAATCACTCTTTTTACTGCAGTCAAATGAGATTCCTTTGGATCAGCCTGAAATCTTGCACAAACACCAACACTAAAACATATATATGGTCGACTAGCAGTAAGATACAACAGACTCCCAATCATGCTTCTATTTCTGATCGACTGTGACACCTTTTTCATCATTTACCAATTTTTTTGTGGTTGCCATAGGATTTCGAATAGCACGAGCATTTTTAAGACAGAACTTTTTTACTAGATTCAATGCATACTTGGCTTGGTTTATGAACAAACCATTCTTTTCTTCCTTAACTTGAAGCCCCAAAAAATAAGTAAGTTCACCAACCATGCTCATCTCAAATTCAGCTTGCATTAGTGACACGAAATCTTTCACCATAGTTGATGAAGTAGAATAAAAAACAATGTCGTCCACATAGATTTGAGCAATCAAAAACTTAGATGATTTTGTGAATACAAACAATGTACGATCAACTCCCCCTCGGCGATAACCTTTCTCAAGCAGAAAGTTTGTCAGTCGTTCATACCATGCTCTAGGTGCTTGCCTCAACCCATATAGTGACTTCTTAAGGCGATACACATGATGTGGATAGTGAGGATCTTCAAACCCTTTAGGTTGTTCCACATAAACCTCCTTGTTTACCACGCCATTCAAAAAGGTACTTTTCACATCCATCTGATATAATGTAAAATTCATTATACAAGCAATGGCAAGCAAGATGCGAATAGATTCTAACCTGACAACTGGTGCAAAAGTTTCGTCAAAGTCAACACCTTTTACTTGAGTATATCCTTATGCCACCAGTCTAGCTTTATTGCGAGTAATATATCCATCAGCATCTGACTTGTTCTTGAAAATCCATTTTGTACCAATAACATTGACACCTTTCAGTCGAGAAGTAAGATACCACACATCATTACGTACAAACTGTTCAAGCTCTTCTTGCATTGATGCAATCCAGGATTCATCAAGTAATGCTTCCTTGTAATTTTTTGGCTCAATGAGTGAGATAAAACATTGCAATCTAGCAAGCTCACGGTAGTTCACTCTAGGAATGGATCAGGTTCTTCTTGAAATCGGTTCTGGTGTATCCTGTGTTGGAACATACAAACTGTATGTGGGGGAGTGTGTTCCAACATACTCTTCTGACACTGGCTGGTCTTCTACGTGTTCCTGTGTTCCAACATTCTTATTTGACTGTTCTGGAGGATTAGTCTGTGTTGGAACATGCTCAACATTTGGTTCATCTTCTTTCTCCTTTGATTCCCGTTTGTCATCTGAATCATCCACAACTATATTGATTGACTCTATAAGCGTATTTATGTTAAGATTATACACACGGTATGCTCGACTATTCACAGAATACCCTAAAAATATACCAACATCACTACGATTGTAAAATTTGGCCAATGGATCTCTATCTCGTAGAATGTAACACTTGTTTCTAAACACATGAAAATGAGATACATTTGGCTTTCTTCCCTTCCATATCTCGTAAGAAGTCTTGTTGGTAAACAGTCTAAGATACACCCGATTGATAGTATAACAAGTTGTATTAACAGCTTCCGTTCACCATTTTTTGTGTATATTTTTTTAGCAAGCATGACTCGAGCCATCTCCTGAAGTGTTCTATTCTTCCTTTCAACAATGACGTTCTACTACGGAGTTATTGGAGCAGAGAATTCATGTTGAATTCCAAGTTCATCACAAAAATCATTGAATTGAGAGTTTTCGAATTCCTTGCCATGATCACTTCTGATTCTGACAATCTTTCCAATCGAACTTCCTTTCTCAGTCTGCAATTTTACTACCAAACTTCTAAATACATCCATAGTATCAGACTTTTCTTTGAGAAACGCTATCCAAGTAAATCTCAAAAAATCATCAACACATACAAAGATGTACTTCTTGCCATTCACACTAGGTGTGTTGACTGGCCCCATTAAATCCATA
>JAULKM010155721.1:0-16855 GCA_032355605.1 Rubia tinctorum
TTATCTATTTGCGAATTGACAACTAAGAACCTCGATGATGAACATTCTCGTAATAAACTTAGGAAATTTTCCTTACGATTTATTACCGGATCTGAGAGCTTCATATTATTACTTAAATTATTTATGGTGACTACGATTTTCTAACATAAATGCCCTTATTTTTTGCAGGTCACTCTGTGCATTTTTGTTATCTTTAAATAAAATTTTATCTTACTCTTGTGGAATCCTTTTTGTGGCAGTTCCCCTTCTTCTGCAGTAACCGGGAGTACAGAATCGGGCATCGCATATGGGAATCAGGAAGGTCATATTTTTGTGGGACTAAGGTTTGTGAAGACTTTTATATATTTTTCATGTATTCTGTGGTAAGCTGAAACTTTTGTAGATGCTAAGGCTACATATTTAGTGAAGGGATTCTGACTAAGGTTTGTAATGTTGAACAAGATGAACCAGAGGAAGGGAATGAAGATGAGTCTATCATTCATAATACTGCTTGTTGTGGTGATGTAGAGGGTTTGAAGGATGGTGCTGATAAAGAGGAAGAAGATTCATAAGGAAGAACAACAGTTCATTTTGCATGTGGCTTGGAGTTGAAGGGTGCCCAGGTTCTCATTGAAGCTGGTGCAAATTGCTTTGGACAAGAACAAGAACACTTCTACAATGCTTTGGACTGCACAGATATTCAAAAATGACATCAAGTTGGGAATAACCGAATAACTATTATTTGATAATAACTATTGTAAAAAAATATTTATAATTTTCCCCCACAAATATTGTTTTATAGAACTATTATTTAATCATGAAAACACTCTAATTTTAAAGAAAAAATATGTATAAATTAATAAATGTGGTAATATGGTTTTATACCACATTTTCATTTTTCTTGAATCTTACTATATTGTGTTAATTGAGATCTAATCGTGCTACATATATTATTGTTTTTATAGCATTAATATTCATACACAATTATACAGTGTGGGGATATACCTTTTACACAATGTCCCAAGATATCCTTTTAGGGACATAATTTTTGTATTGTCTTTATATCTGTTATATAATCACACAAATCTTGAAAATTCATTTCTAGTAATAAACACTCTGTCATAATATCCCACTATTACCACACCAATTTTTTTTAAAAAAAATGTGTTGGCAAAGACTATTTTTCTAGTAGTGTATGTACTGAAACAGTGTGGGAGGGAGCGATCATAATTTCATCGAAGACTTCATGTATCACAGTGTAGAACGAGTTATATACATGTTAAGTTAAATATCACGTTTATAGAGTTAAATCGAGTTCAGTTCATTAAGGTTTTGGGTTCACATCGGGTTCGTGTTCATATATCTCGGGTCAGATTCGGGTTTCGGGTTGCCTTCGGTCGTGTCGGGTGCGGGTTCGGGTCGATATATCTCGGGTCAGATTCGGATTTTGGGTTGACTTCAGTTGTGTCAGGTGCGGATTCAGGTCGATATATCTCGAGTCAGATTCGGGTTTCGGATTGACTTCGGTCGTGTCGGGTACGGGTTCGGGTCGATATATCTCGGATCAGATTCGGGTTGACTTCGGTCGTGTCGGGTGCGGGTTCGGGTCGATATTTCTCGGGTCAGATTCGATTTTCGGATTGAGTTCAGTCGTGTCGGTCCGTATCGAGTTCTCGATTCGTGTCAGAGATTGACAGCACTAACATAGACCCATATTTAAATGAGTAGAAGTGACAAAAAGGACCAGCAAAAAAAGTTGTACTCCGCAGTATAGAATTCCGGGACCACGAAATGCTTCCATTCACGAGAGAAACAGTTCGCCTTTATAAATTTCCCACATTTTCCTCACAAAGTACGTAGCAAAGCAAATGGGAATAAAAAGCACCCACAATAATGGATTGATTTGATCTATTTTCATAGTATTATAGAAAGCACTTTATTATCATTTCATTGATAAAAATAATTACTAATAACCAGTCTTTATTTTAAAAAAGTACATCTCCTTCATTAATTCAGGAGAAAAATTTTCTTTTTCCACAAAAAACTCTACGGGGTATGCCACATAATGTTCAGTTTCTAACAATTAAATTTTATGAATTAAAATTAGCTAGTTTGTAGTAGGCAAGACTCATACTCCTTCTGTCTCATGTTAAACTGAACACTTACTATTTGACCGTCAATATTAGACCATTATTATCGTATTTGAATTTATAAATAAATAATAATATTATCGTATTTAATATTGTTGGATTCGATGTAATAATTAGTTTCTAAATATTAAGTTTTTATTTACCGTTATTATATGTAATTAAACATATTAACAGTCAAACATATTTTTTGAACACCGTGAAAAAGATTTTGTGCAGTTTATGTTGGAAAAGAGGGAGAATAAAAAATTTATTACAACATGTTAATTTTTTATTATTAAAATTATCTTTTAAGAAATATACACTTTTAAATTTATGATATTTTAATTTAGTAAGTTAAAATATTTTTAAAATCAGAGGAAGAATTAAGCAACGCAAATTCTTGTTTTATACCACATAATCGTTAGACAGAGTTATTTTATAATTAATATAACTAATAAAATGATTTATAGAATAAGATTCTCATAATCTTGAAAACCTTTTAAAATATATCTCAACAAATAAATAATTATATTCTAACCTTAAAATTTATAGAATAAGATTTGTCACATATGCTCTAAAAAGGGTCTCTTGGCAGGTGACATGTCCATAACCTTATGGATATGCCACTGTAGTTTTTTTACTTATAAACTGCATTTGTTAAATTACATACTAAATTTTAAAATATATTTTTTATATTATATATTTTTACGTTTCATATTTAAATACACATTATTACTTATTTAACTTTTAAAATAAAATATTTAATTTTTATAAAAAATACAATATTTAAGGTGAAAATTTTAGGATCTATTCATAATCTTATGGATGAATCACCTTTCCCGAGAATTCCTCTTTAATCTAACCACTAAACAATCTAACAAAAAAAGGCTTTCATTAGGTAGGAACCAAATAAAAAAATCCAACGATGAAGGGATAATTTTGAGTGTATTTGGTAGAGTTGTGCTTATAAGCAAAAAAAACTTGTTTGCAGTCATCCCAGGTTCGATCCTCGGCAGCGGCAGTGTGGGGAGTTCTTGCCTGGCAAGCCTCCCTTGTGCGCACCGAGGCAATACCAAAGCCCATTGGTTCTGGTGCTGGGCTACCGTGATTTACATCTTATATGTTGGCCTGGGTGTGGGCTGGTATGGGCCGCTGAGTGCGAGCGGGTTGATCGCCAAACAGAGCCAAAAGATGAAGTCTTGTTCTAAATTAGTAACGGGTGAATTCCAACTTATTCATGGATTTACTTTTTCTTCATTTAATAAAAGTAACTTTAATTTTTCACGTTACAGGCATACAATAAAAAGCGAATAGATAGAGAGAAATATTAGGAGTAATGAATTAGGATTACGTGATTATCTCAGCGAATAGATAGAGAAAGAGAAAGAAACATAGGGAGTAATGAATTGGGATTACGTGATTATCTCAAATTAAATATTTTTACAGGTTTTTTTCTTTTGCAGTGAGGGACAACTCTAAGATCTATTGTGTTCAACTTTTTTCACGAGTAATAGTTTTTCCCAATATATTTTTCCTGATTTTTTTGTGTGTAAATATGATAATTATTCACATAATAAAAAAACAATTAGAAACTAGGTCGTTCAATTTCATGAGTAACAGTTTTCGCAATATATTTTTTCCTGAATTTGCTTTGTATGTATATGATGATGATTATTCACATAATAAAAAAAACAATTAGAAACTAGCTCGTTCATAGCTTAGAAATATATTTTCAGTAAAAAATCAAAATAAATGCCAGTAATTTGCTGTAAAATAATAAATAAAAACGTCAGTTTTCTTTTTTGAACGAGACGAAAAGTTGATGTAGTTGAAAAGTAGTGGGAGTGATGACTTGGTTGGTTTTCCTCATTACTTTATCCAAAATTCCGAACAAATAAAATTTGAACATCCATTCGATAGTGAAAGAGAGAGAGACCACTTACACTCATTTCTTTTGAATTCTAGTATTTTATTATTAACATAAATAATCATACTCCCTCTTTTCATTAATGTTTTGACACATTTTTTACTCCATTTTCTGAAGGCATGTTTGACCATTAATAACTTTTGCTACATATGTTAATATCATATAAATTTTTAATATTTGGAAAGTACATATTACGAAGATTCCAACGATACCTCACATTATAATTACTACTTATATATTATATGAAATTGGTCAAACGAGGATTAAGAAAACTGACTAAAAAGTGTGTCAAATTTAGCTCAACGGAGGGAGTACAAATTATTGCATAAGTTTCCTTGGTTCACAGATGTTGCCCTTCCATTCCATACAGTATAAGATTTGAATGTGATGGCTAAAGGTGTTGGGAAAATATCTGATTATAGCGTAAATAATATAATAAGTACTCAATAGCGGATTCAAAATTTTTGTCACTCAAAACATAATGGAGAACAGATTTATTAAAGCCAACTATACCGATCAGAGAAGTCATCTAAAAATTGACTTCTCTGACTCCATTTTTTATCGTTAACGATAAAAAACGCATTTAACTGGGATTAGATTCGAATTCCGAATTCAAAACTTGAATCCGAGATCCTAAAAAACCCCTACTGAAAAACAAATTAGATTGGTTTCTGACCGCCTATGATGAACCACAATCCGCATCTGAAACATTTTCAACAAAACTATGAATCTAGACAAAATAGGACAAAACAAAAGCAATGAATCCGAAACTTCTTTAAACCAACAAAATAATTAGATCTGGCGGAAGGAGAGAGGAAGAGGTAGATTACTTCTCCAAGCGACGATGTGGCGGAAACCTTCTCCAGACGACAACGCGTGCATAAGCAAGATCAGTGTAGGCGTGAGCTGGAGAGGCAAGATCGGTGGAGGTGAGAGCAGTGAAGGCGATGGTGGAGGGCGGCTTGAGGGGTGAGACTCAAAGGAAAACCTAAGGAGGAGGTTTATTAGGCTGGGAAAAAAAATAAGTATGAAACCAACCTAAAAGCCTGAATTTTATTTATATATTGGGTCAAAAGGTCCAACAAAAGCAATCAAATAAAAACGGTTCAACAAACCGCCTTTAATTGAATTTCATTAAAGAAAAAATCACTTTTGATCGATTTAAAATGAAAGAGTGTTTTGGAAGGATAATTCCGAATTCAGATCCAACTCGGATCCCAATTAAAGGCGGTTCTTTGGAACCGCCTTTGATCGTGCCTTTAATTAAACACCCTCCACTAATGAAAGATGAAATAACGTATAATACTTGATTTTTCAAAATAAGAAATAAAAATTAGATGAAATTAACAACTTTCTTCATTATCGCAATGGAACTAAGTACTTTTAGGAGAGATAATTGAAAATTTTAATTATTGTCTAAAAAGTATTTGAAAATGAAATTAACAAAAAAGTAAGAGAGAAATGAAGAGTTTTTTAAAGGCAAAACCATCCATTAGTAGGAGATGGTAAGCATTTATTAGGCGCTCAAAACCTTTAAAAAGATATTGGTATATATTACAAGAGATCACTAGTAAAAATCATTTGTAAAGTGTTCCAAAACCATTAGCCTCCACCTCTGTGTCGACTAAAGTTAGGTCGTACTTTACAAAAGATAGATGAATGATGAAAATTTCTATACAACCCAGGGTAATAAAACAAAAATTACAAATAGAAATAAATTGTTTATATTGGTAATGATTGTAAATATTGCTAATGAAGGTAAATAAAACTCCTCCATATGATCAGAAAATGTTTTGTTGAATAGGTTCCTGGGCAAAAATTACAGAGCTATTGAGATGTAGATGCAGAAATTAGTAGTTTCACTTTTAGGAGTTGGGTTTCTTGATCCACCATGGGAGCAATAGCAGCTCCGTTTGTATCTCCATTCGTAGCATGTAATCCTTTCTCAACCTGCAGAGCATTAAAAGATCCATCAACAGTATCCATTCTGAAATTGATGAGTGCAAGGGAATATGATATCAGGTATATTACTCCTATCCAGTGTTATAAGCCCTTTGATATTTTGTGGAAATATATGTACATCTAAATCAGAGTTCAATGGACATAGCTTAGCTATAGAATCAGCCACCCGATTTGCTTCTCTAAAAAAAATGAACCAGAGTAATATGTTGGAGATCATAATGGATTGAATGTATTAAATCATAGTATTTTCAGTATGCAGAGCATGGATCATTAATCATTCTAACATCAGTCAAACAATCTGGTTCTATATCAGAAACAGAAGTGAAAGTTTTAGAAAAAATAATCCCTTCATGAATAGCTAGAACCTCAGTTTGAAAAAACTTTCAGCTTTGGTAACAACATTCCTAGATATAACACATATTCCATTATGATTCCTAATGATCAGGACAATATAAGCTTGTCCAGTTGCTACATTCCATGCAACATCAACGTTGCATTTCAAATAAGAGAGAAGAGGTTTAATTCATTGAACTTTTAGATTTTTGTGCTTTGGTGGAGGCCTCACACTAGGCATGAGATTAGAGAGGCAGAAAACTGATGTACTACCAGACAGTTTGAGAAGTGGTTTAACAAGAAAAGCCAAATTAATGTGCTCTCTAATATCTGCCAAGATGTGATTCGGGTTACAAGGAATAGATTCAAACAAGAACTTGTTCCTTGCTTTCCACAGAAACCAACAGACATAAGAGGGTACAATATGCATCAACTTATTTTGAATATAATATTTCCCCGAAAAAGACCAGCAAGAGGCAACCTATCCCATATAGTGTCAAAACTGTGAGGTGGGATTCCAATTCAGATATGTACCTTATTCCACACTTGGGTGGCAATGTTGCATGAGTTAAAATAATTATCAATGGAATTAGAATTAAAACATGAAACACATTTTGATGGTAGATTAAAACCAAAGAACATCAAGGTATCATCAAATGGCAAAAAAATAGTTTAACAATCTCCACATAAAAATTGAGATTTTCTTCTGTATCCTTGAATCCCATATTTTTATAGACATGGTCAAATTACCTTGATTTTGACTTATGAGTTTGTAAGCTGATTTGGAGGTGAAATAACCTCTGTCTTTAGGTTTCCAAATCAGTATATCAGCCATGTCCTTTAGTTTTGCTTCCTGGATGAAGGATAATAGTTTAGTACTAATAATAGCAGGAAAAAAAACCATAATTGGTCTCTATTAAGAATGAAATCTGCCACAGTATATTCCATTGAGATTGGTACTGTGTCAGGGTCAAGGGAATCAATGATTGGTCCACAATCTGTCCAGTTAAATAGCCAAAAGGAAGATGAACCTTCACCGTGGATAACTCTGGAGTTTTGTTCAGCTAAAATATTAACTGAACAAATCCTTTTGAACACTTGAGATGATCTGTTAGTGACTGCAAGACTCCAAATGAATTTTGACCATAATGTTTTTCCTGTTTGGAACTTTCACCAGAGTTTCACAGAGCATGTATGTATGATGTGTCCGAGTGATCTAAAATCTAAGTCATTTGAAGAAGTTCCCCTGCATAAGTCAGACCATTTTTTCCAGTGCCTTTTCTTTTTGCAGTCAGTTTCACCCAGAAGAAATCAACTAATCTTTTTTCTATTTGTTTGATGATCTGATTGGGAGGTTTAATCACTGCAAGTAAGTGTTGGGTTTTGGGAATGATGTCAGGTTGAATTAAGGTTCATTTTCCACCCATACTTAGCATTAAATTATTCCATTTATGTATCTTATTGTCAATCATTTCCAGTAGTGACTGAAAATAAATATTTTTAACCATACCTTATAATTGGACAACCTAGATATTTAAATAGAAAACTACCCTGTTTCATTCCTAGGATATGCTTAACCTGCTTTAGCTTTGGCACAGAGGTGTGTCTGCTTATATAGAAATCAAATTTGTTGTAATTGATTTGTTGTCCGGTTGTTTCTTCGAAAGTGTGAAGGAAAGCTTTTAATCTTATGAGGCTTAGCTTTGATGCAGCAATGAAAATTATGGTATCATCTGCATAACTAAGGTGAGACATAGGCTTTGATCTAGGTGACATTTGATAGTAATTAAGCCTTTTGTTTTGGAAAATAAAATCAAGGCTCCTTGTAAATGCTTCAGAGAAGATATTAAATAAATAAGGAGAAAGGGGGGTCACCTTGCTTGATACCTCTTGTCGGTTTGAAAAAACCAACTAGCTTGCCATTTATGAGGACTGAGAAATTGGCATGTGAGATTTCTCATAATCATCTATATAAATCTACCATGTATACTGAATTTAAGCATAATACTATTAATAAAAGCTCAACTAACTCGATCAAAGGCCTTTTAAAGATCTAGCTTGATTATGCAGTTTGGAGTTCTATGTTGAAAACATCACCATCTCTTGCAGATAGATTACACTATTTGCAATATCCTTGTTTTAAAAAAAGCAGATTGATGATGTGAGATGAGTTTATCCATTAGTGGTTTTATTCTCTGTGTTAAGATTTTTGAAAAGATTTTGTTTGTCACATTGGAGAGGCTTATGGGTCTGTAATCATCAAAATATTATGGGTTTACCTTTTTGGGGAATACTGATATCCAGGTACTACTGACACCTTTATGAATTTCAGTATTGTTGAAAAAGTCCGTGGCAACATCAAGTAGATCAAAGCATATCATTTTCCAAGATTTAATGAAAAAAAGGAGGAAGTATAACCATCTAGACCTGGGCTGCTATTCTTATTCATGTTGAATCCCACCTTTTGAAGTTCATCTAAGGTTACAGGTTTAAGGAGTCTCTCATTGTCCTCTGAGTCTATTATCCTAGGGATTTGGCTAAGAAAATGAGAGTAATAAATACCAGATGAAGGCTGTAGGGGTTAAGATAAAACGTCTCTATAAAAACTCAGAGCTTCACTCTCCATGTCCTGTATATTTTCTGCCCATGTGCCATCTTGCCTCTTAATTTTTGTTATTTGCATTTTCAATCTTCTATGCTTAACAACACTACGAAAGTACTTAGTGTTATTATCACCATCTCCGAGCCACTTCACTTCACTTTTTGGTTTCCAGAATTTCTTTTGTTCCTTTAAAGCTCTTAGAATAATGGCTTTATCCCTATTAAGCTTTATCAATTACCAAAAGTATTTTTGTTCCAAACTTTAAGTGTCTTTTTTAACCTGTTTAACTTAAGGAAGAAACCTAGCATTCCTTTTTGTGGAATGAATTTGTCCTAGTCTATTCTGATCACTTCCTGAAAACCTGGTCTACAATACCATGCATTAATAAACCTAAAGGATCTAGGTGTGGAAGGATTAGGAGACTTAATTTGCAAGTATAGAGGGTCGTGGTTTTATGTGAACTTACTTAAAGTTTGGATGGAGGAGAAATGGTGTTTTTCTATCCATTCCTAAGTACATAGACCTCTATCTAATATCTTGCTTGTTGGTTTTCTAAGTCTATAATTAGTCCAAGTAAAGGGGTTACCAACAGTGATAATGTGGAAGAGATTTTTTCCACTTATGATATCTGCAAATTGTTTCATATATAGAGGCTCTATTGGGATTGGAGGGACCTCTGTATTTAGATTGTGGGATTTTGGAGTTAAAATCTCCTATGAACATTGTCTCCTTACAGTTCATTTGCATGAGGTCATTCCACAGTATCTTTTTCTCTCTCTCTCTCTCTCTCTCATAGTTCTAAGTCCACATATATAAACAACTTCCATAGACATATTTATATTTGGACTATGAATATGAACAGATAAGAATTGTGCATGATCAGATTGAAAGGTAATATGTAGGTTATCACTCCACATAAGCCATATCTGATCATTTGTAGATTGCATACATGAATTATAATGAAGTTGATTCATATATGTTGAACATTCATGATTATCGTGTTTAGGTTCTATAAGACATAGATGGAAATTATGTCTCCTAACCAGATTCTGCAATTTTATTAGAGAGGTGTCCATACGTTTTATGTTCCACACTAACAATTTAAGTTGGTTGTTTGTATTCATCCTTACTCAGATTGGTTAAGGCTTTTTAAAGATGATCTGAGCATCATCTTGTTCAGTTGTGTAAAATAACTATTTACCCTAGTTTTGGTTGCAAGGTTAATTTGTTAATCGGGTTTATTAGCAAGTTTAGGTGATACCTGAGGACTACAGTCTAGGGATTGTGAAGATCTGAAGTGGGACCATGTATATGTATTTAAGCAGGTTGAACAACCTTTTGTATATTTCCAGTAGATTTATCAGAGTGTTCTTGTTGCATCAGTGGCAGAAACATGTTTCTGCTGCTTCTCTGCTGAGAGTGGAACAAATTAGTACCAGGTGAAACACTTTTGGGTGAAAGTTCCTTACTGAGATGATATGCAGATAATCTTTTGCATACTTTTCCTTGCCTGGATCTAAGTGAATGAATCGGGCAGAGAGCCTGAGACATTTGTAATCATGTGCTTTTTAGACATCTGTATAGGGTTGTTAGTAGGAGAAATAGATATGTATGTATCACTTTTAGTTGCATAATCACTTTTGTTTCTCTGAGTTTTATCCAAATTTGATGCAGGAGAGATGGACTGATACATGGATGGATTCTCCTTCCTATTTGTATTGGTTGTTTGGATTAGGATATGAGTAGTCTTGATTTGATTATCCCCTTTTTCAGCATTATTTTCTTCATCAATGATTCTAGAAGGGGAAATATCAATTTTTTGGCCAGTAGGGGTCCATTTGGGATTCAAATGAGGGTTAAGTATTCTACAGACAACATTATCATGACCAAGTTTGGAGTAGCGTGTGCAGTACAAAGGAAGCTCCTCATACTCAAGACTGTACTTTTTATTGTTAGCAATGGATCCTAATCTGATTGAGTTTTTTTAGAAGCTTCAAAAGGTCAATTTCAACACACAGTTTGATAGCAGAAGGTCTAGTAAGTCCTTAAGTAGCGGCATCCATTTTTAGAAAGGAACCTATACTATTTCCAATCGATTCAATCGAAGAGGTATTATAATAGTATAAAGGGACATTTCTTATCGTTACCCATGTAGGAATGACTGAGGATTCTAAGTTTGGAGTGAAATTTGCAATCCATCGTAGCACTTTCATTGTAGTTCCTTGGAAAGACTACGAACCTTTGATCTAACATCTATGGAAATCTTCTGTAAGCTCAAATCAGATCAGAACGTGTTTGAAGTCGATGAATCCTAGCTAATATCTGCCCTGGAAACCTGTCGTTTTAAACGAAGCCTCCAGTTAATCCATTGTTGGGCGGCCTTTGATGAATTTGCCGAGTAGGGCATTCGCATAGTGAGCCGATAGTTGCTGGATTTCTTCTTTTGTGTAAAGGCGGGCTATGTCACCCAAATGTTCCTTCTTGGATTGAAATTCTCGGTTGTTAGGTAAGGGCGAGGTAAGAGGTGGTGATTTTGTTTTCAAGGCAGAGAGAAATGATTTGGTACTCTTGGAGGAGGTGGCTCAGCCATGGTGGCCTGAGTTCCGGTGAGTAACAATGGTAAAATAACCATTATCAAAAGGGGAAGAGAGAAGTTAGAGGATTTAGAGAGAGAAGTTAGAGAAATGAAGAGTTGAAAATTAAAAACTTAAGAGAGAAATGAAGTGTTGAAAATTAAAAACATAGAAAGGGCAGAGAGTCGAGAAGTTATAACGTGGAAGAAGTTGCATAATACTATTAACTTTTAAAATATAAAATTACAATAAAAATTAAATTAAAACCCAAATATTCAGCTGGACTGCTCAATAGGGTGGATTATATTGATGGAATTAATATCTACAATATTTTTGGATAAAGATCCTTTGCCTTGCGGATCCATATCTTTTTTTTGCGCTAACATTAATGTGATCATCTGTGTTTGTTTTTGGGTAAAAAAATCTTTATTTCAATCTTTCCTATATTGTTCGATAAGATAATACACGATGGTATCGTTGAACACGAGGTTGGAAATCCATGTTTTAAAATATAGGGATGATATTTTTTTCAAGATTCTGAATACCCAAAAGATAAAGTTTTGAGAAAGATAGTTTTTCCATAGGAATATGGAAAGACGGGGTTGAATTGGAATTATAGAAAAGTAAAAAGTTTTAGTTGCAATATTAAAATTTTATTATGCAACATGTAAGAGTTAAAAGTTTATGACCCGATTAATACAACCCGAAAATTTTATTTTGATTTCTTCAAATTTATAATTTAAACCTTGGTCTTTCAAGAGACGGACTCTAACAAAAAAAATTAAAAAAACAACCTTATTAAATTTTGAAAGTGCATATATAACCTTGTAAAATATGAATGTGCGAAATTAATCTAAAGTTTTTGAGAAATTGTGCGATTTTACCCATTTCGCTCAATTCCGACGTTGACTCATTGAATCAGGTGTTGAATAAACTTAAAAAGACTGAACTACCCCCAGCCTAAAAACAAATATTTTTATGACCAGTATACCCCTAGACGACTTCATCTTCTTCACCGTCCACCGACCAACCACCGGCCCATAGCAACACCTCCTCCTTCATCCTTATCCCCGCCTTCAACACTACCACCCGCCCTCATCCCTAGCACCACCACTGCACGCCGCCATACTGACAAGCTCTACCGCTGCCATCTTTGTCACCACCACCACACATTCTCCATCGCCTAGTCCCGTCGACCACCACACATCCTCCGTCCCACCGCTCAACACCCAACCCCAACCTCAACGTCGCCGCTCAACCTTTGCCCTGCCCTCAACACCACCACCCACCCTAAGCCTATTCTCGTCACAACGCTCCACCGCGCTCCACCTCTCCCCTACCACCACCTCTTCCCTGCCGCGCTCCACCCTAGCCTGCCCTTAACCCTAGCCCCGCCACAACACTCTGCCGTGCTCCACTTCTCCCTCGCCACACTCCACCCTAGCCTCTCCTTCAACACTAGCCATGCCATAATGCTCCGTCGCGCCTCACCTCTCTCTCGCATCGGATCTTGAAGATTGAGATGGAGATTTAGGGTTTGGGTTGAAGATTGAGATGAGACTGGGTTGAAGATTGAGAATTTGAGATGTAAGAGATTGAAGATGGAGACGGGTTGAAAATTGAGAAAACGTTGATCAAGAGAGGATAAGGTTAAGGGTAGACTTGTCTTTTCCTTTTTAAATAATTTTTAAAGTAGATGTATAATTATCTTTTCGTAAATTTCACAAATTGTCTGTTCACATTCCGGTCAACGAAGTTCAGGGTTAGATTTGCACTTTCAGATTCTAGAAGGTTATATCTGCACTTTCAAACAAAACATAGGGTTAAAATGCACTTTTCTCAAAAAGCAAATAATTGTATACTACATAGAGAGAAATATGACAAATCTTTCATAAATTTATAATTTTCGGACATGGAAATGCCTTCAGCAAATTTATGTAGAATGCATGTGACAGATTAGTTTTTTTTATATATATATATATATATATATATATATATATATATATCTGATTTTAGTTCTATGGTGATATTTTTTCCTTACCAAGTTGTATTCCTACTTTATTCTTGATAGATTCGTATTTGGTAGTTTTGGTCTGCCTAATCTTTTTACAGGGTTTACCAGTGTAATATCATTTCCCTTTTCTTGTAATTCTCACGCAGTATCTTACAATTAAACATCAATGCACGTTTCAAAAATAATTACTGCTGTATTTATTTGAAGTTCTGGTGTATGGTTGAACAAGAACACCCCCTGCATTTTCTTTTTTCTTAACCAATAAATATTGTGGGCGGTTTGTCAAAGGTTGGGTAAACCGTAAAGTAAAACGGAGAGTGCATTGGTTTCCTTACAATATTTTTTTTTTGTTTAAATAGCCTTTATTCCTTTATTTACAGTGGAAATCAGACTCTCACTCTACCAAACTTCAATTTTTGGCTTATCCATTTGATCTGAAATAAGCTCATTTGAATTTTATTTTATTTTATTGACTTGAATTTAATATTTAAACTGAATTTATTTTACTGAAAATTGCAAAATTTTAATAATTGAAAAACTAAAATATAATTAGAATTATTAATAGTAAAACATGGATCCAGAGCGAAACAAAAATCACAGCAAAATCACAACGACTTTTGACGCTAGATCAAGCCGTTGTCGTCGCGTCGACATCATCTCCGTCACGACTCTATCCAGCCGATCCGCCACCATCTCCACCACGTCGGTGTTCGGCTTTGGAGCGAGAGTAACCTGACTTTTTATTCTAGCGGCATCGAAGGACGGAGAAGACAACGATTTGAGAATGGGGGACGGAGAAGACGACTTCTATGAATGAAAAAAAGAAGTTTTTTAAAAATTATTATAAAAGTAATAGGCAAAATCATCTTTTTACATAAATCCGGGTATAAATCAGTTGACTGAAAAGTCAAATGAGTCAAAGGTTATATTGATACTTTCTAAAATTGCGGGGTTATATTGACACTTTCACCATAAAGTCAGGGTTATTTTATCACTTTATTCTTTAAAAAAAACAGTATGCCATTGATATGAATTGGACCAATGGAATCGGATTCAATTGAAAAGGATTGAAACGAACTAGTCTACCAAACATTTGAGAAATGTTACCTAAAATTTTAAAAGTGTCGCATTAAATGTAGTGGAACATCAATTAAGGTAATAATTATAAAAGTGTTACAATAGATCCAGCCTAACATTTGTAGTATCTAAACCAACACTTTCAAATTATTACATACTTTAGTACAAATTAGTTAAGTCTTTCTTTACCTAAAATTAAAGTGCACACTAGTAGTGAAGTATTTTTCAATCAATATTATTGAGCTTTAATCATTATAATACGTGATATATATTATATATTTAACACAACAAAATTCTTCTCAACAACTTTTTTACATAGTGTTATTTTAAATCGACTAATAGTTAGACAAAATTATTTTATAATATATGTAATTAATTAATGGGGAGATTTGGAGTTTATTTTTATTTATTGCAACAAGTTTTCTACAATTTTGAAAACTTGTAAAATATATCGCAATGTCTAATAATTATAATTAGATCTTAAAAGTTATTGAAATGAGGTTTTTCTTGATTGGTCTAACCGTTAGCCGGACGAAAACGAGACTTTCTCCAACTTTTTATGATTCATTATTATATTTATAGTTGAATATATTAATAAATTAAATATATTTTTTTTAAAGAGAAAGTATCCTGTTAGACCAACTAACGGTTAGACCAATCATGAAAAACCTAGTTCCCATAAATTTTATAGTCAATTTATAATTATTTATAGATTTTAATACATTTTAAAAGTTTTTCAAAGTAACATAAACCTCTTTACAATAAATAAATATAAACATCCAATCACCTCATTAGCTCATCAATTATAAAATGACCACATATAACCAATAATGGATCTAAAATAAAACTTTATATTTTTTCAGGAATAACATTAGAGTTTAGCAAAAATATGTTACATACGGAAGTAAGAACAGTAGTATCTATTTAATTTTATTAAAGGAGTATTTTTTTAAATAGGTAAAAGTAATAAGAATCTGTCTCTTGAAAAACAGTATTTACAAAGTCATAGAAAGATCAAGTTTTAAATTATAAATTAAAAGAAATAAAAATAAAAATTTTGAGTTGCATGGATCGGATTATAAACTTTATAACTAATACACATTGCACAATAGATTTTTAATATTACAACTAACATCTCTTACATTTTATTATTTTAATTAAACCTGTCTTTCTAAACATTTTGCCAAAGTAATAAATAGTTTGAAAAAATCCAGACGGGAGTGAGTGGGATGACAGTGGAATTGTCGGGGACGGAAAGTACAGCTAAGAAATGGGACCAGTGCGTGACTGCGTGAGAGAGAAATAAACAAAGCATTGGCACATGACGTGTGTCCTTTTCCTTGCCCACACCCAAAAGGTACTTCCGTACTTTGCACGTGCCCACTCCCCCCTTCGCCCTTTATATTGTGGATCGATATATCACGCCTCGTATTTTACTTGTTCACGCCTTGTATATTGTATTTCCTTTTGTATTTGTAATAATTTTGAAATTGATAGTTTCATTATTAATAATTATGTGAAATTACTGTAAACTATTTTCTGTTTAAATTAAATACTGTTTTTATTAATTTGAAATTTTATAATTAACTTTTCTAAATTTTTGTAAATCAATGAGATGAGATGAGGTGGCCGGCGGTGGTGTTGGCCGGTGCCGGTGATCGGTGAATGAAATCTTCTCCCACCGCCACCCACTGTCGTTCCCTCCCTCCCGTTGACTCGTCATTCTCCGTCGGGGTCGCGTTCTCCTCCTCCGTCGGACTCGGCCTTCTCCGCCGGCGTCTGCTCTCCCTCGCTCGTTCTTCCTCCCCCTTGCTCGGCCTTTCTCCCTCCTCCTCGGCGCCCGTTATCCCTCCCCATTGCCCGACCGTTCTCCCTCCAGTCGTCTTCTCCGGCGAGGAGGAGCTCCCGCTGCGTTCTCCTTGCCCGGTCTCATTTCCCGCGCCAGTCTTCTTCTCCGCCGTCCGTTCTCCCTCCGTGTTCTCTTTCCGTCAATTCCGGTCCACCAACGGTCTCCCGCTCTCATTCCCAAGGTCGAGTTCCTTCTCCATTACCGTTCTCCATTACCGTTCTCTTTCCGGTTCGCGGACCGGTTCTCCCTCTTATCCATCAGGTTCGGTTCTCCCTCTTATCCATCAGGTTCGGTTCTCCTTTCAACTACCTAATTCCTTCTCACTTTGCTCCCAGTTTCGGCTCTCCCTCCACAATATGTTTGACTTTTTCGGTTCTCCTTCCACAACTCTCATCTCCCCCTAATTAATG
>JAULKM010155731.1:0-16851 GCA_032355605.1 Rubia tinctorum
TATCTACTTAGTTGTATTTAGTGAGCATATTGGGCTTAAAAATAGTATCTTTGAGAGGTACGGCGACGACCTCCCATCTATATATCTCGGGTCGGATTCGGGTTGACTTCGGTCGTGTCGGGTGCGGGTTCGGGTCGATATTTCTCGGGTCAGATTCGGGTTTCGGTTTGAATTCGGTCGTGTCGGGTGCAGGTTCGAGTCGATATTTATCAGGTCAGATTCGAGTTTCAGGTTGAATTTGGTCGTGTCGGGTGCGGGTTTGGGTCAATATTTCTCGGGTCAGATTTGGGTTTAGGGTTGAGTTCAATCGTGTCGGTCCGTGTCGGGTTCTCGGTTCGTGTCAGAGATTGACATCACTAGTTGTGGTTACTTATTGTTGAGGTCATCATGTATCGTTATTCGTAAGGTAGGTAGGTTTTTAGTGTAGTTGGTGTGTCATGACCGAAAATAGGGTGGGCATCCACTTGTGTCGCGAGGTTAGATTAACCCAACCAATGGCTAATGCCAAGCCCATAGAACCCACACAGCCCAAGACTATATAGTCGAAGCGGCCAATCATCACCCCACAACCATCCCCCACTTCTCAACCACGAAACAACCACATATCCATTTCATAACTGGATATGACATAAGCATGAAAATCACTCATGTATTCATTCAGTACGAATCATCATAACCCCATGGCATAATCGGTAAAGGTACCCATGGCTTCGCATACGCCTAGTAATTTACCAACCTAGCGACACAAGTGGATGCCCAACTCTTTTTCTCATCCTGACACACCAAATACACTAAAACCCTACACACCTCATGGACAACGATCCAGGGTAACCTCCACAATAAATAACCATAACCCTCACTTATAGCACACCCCCAGTCCCAAACACCAATGTGTTCCTCCTTGTTAGTGCCAGTTCCAATACCCCATCAATAACCTACTAGGGGTATTCTGGGTCGGGGCGGGTCAGCTGACCCGGCCTAAATTGACCCAAAATTTTGGGACAAATGGGTTGGGTCGGGTCAAAATTCCCATAGTTTAGTGTCGGGTCGGGTCGGACTGGGTCGACCCAAATTGATCAAAATCATATAAAAATAGTATTTTTTTATTTTTAAAAAATAAAATATATTATTTTTAAATGTAATAATATTTAAATAATAAATATATTATGATTTATTTTTATATAATTTAAAATAAGAATATTATATTATATTTAATTATAAATTATCATTTAATAAATTAAATTAAATTATTTTCATTATACTTAGTTATAATACTTTTAATATTTCTTTTCAAAAATATAATTTTACTAAAATTTATTTATACAATTATGAATATATATTTCATATATTAATAAATATATTGTTTATAATTAATAGTAGTTTTTCAAAATTATTTTTAGTTTTATAAAAAAAATCAAGAATGTTACACTTGTTTATGAATTAAATTAATGGTGGGTATTTTGTATTAAACTAATTCTTTTTTATAATTTTTTTCAAGAAAATAGGGTAAAATTGCAAATGGGTCAAAACGGGTCAATTTGGGTCAAAATCCGACCCGTCCCATTTTGACCCGATCCATATCGACCCAAATGGGACATTGACCCGACCCGACCCGACCAATATGGGTCGGGTCAAAACGGGTCAGGTCGGGTCATGTCGGCAAATTGAATACCCATATAACCTACATATAAAGAAACATTAATCTCTTTGGAAAAGTAAAAACATAAGATGAAACATCCATAGACTTTTATAACAGATCTTCCATACTAAGACCTCGTATCGAGGTTTATTTGTAATAACCCTAACTAAGTACGCGAAATACCCCTACAGAGAAGTTTAGTTGCAAATATCTTAATACACTTTATCTCGTGTAGAACCGAGAGCCTCAATACGCCACATATAATTCACATAATAAGACTTTCAGTTGATAATAGGCCCACAGTCTGAACGACCAGTTGCATGCTCATTAGGTAAATGAAGTACATGTAAGTTTTTAGACCCCCTACTTGCTGCTTTAACCAGCAAGCGTGATCCTTCTACCCCTTCCCAGTAAGACTATACGTCATACTTAAAGACTTAGAAACCTCAGAACGAAGATGAAAATTTACTTCATGTTGTTCCCGCAATAGTAGTTTAAGCTCACAATACCTTTCCTCTACCTAGAAACATCAAAATTACCCACACTTTATCTGACCTTCCAGTCATGTTAATAGTCGAACCGCAAAATAACATTCCTCATCATAATGCCCCCTTCATTCTTGAGCCAACGCCATCAGTCAGTAGCGTTCGACCTCCAATCTTTCTTTCTCACCCAACATTTGATCTACTATATTAGCTTGCTTTGAAATAATAACCTCCTTCTGATTAACATTAACATCCATTAACTCCCTCTTTAACCTCCGGACCTCAAAATCTTTCTCAGAAAGATGAGCGTCATACTCATCCAATAACGCAAGGTTTTGCTCCAACCTTTACTTCCACCTCAAATCAAACTCAGTAAACCTTAACATAAGCACCTTCACACGACTTCCTAACTTAACTAGCCACTCACTCGCTTTCCCTAAAACCTTTACACCCTTAATATACTCATAGGAAACATCTAAATCTAGTATACAAACCTTCACTGCCTCAACCAAGTCACTCCGATATGCACCATTAGGATAACCATCATCATGGTTCAACCACTCGAACCCAACCCTTCCACCTATTAACCCTCTGAGAATATAAACCACTAAAATAATAACACCAACACACAAGGCACTAGAAAAACCTTGGAAGCCCTACCACCTATTAAACATACACATACATGTTTAAAAAAACCTTAACATACATATAGTACTATGCTAGCAATAACATTGCACTATCTCAAACTCTCAATTGTCATTTCATAAAATGTCATATTACACAAACAACCGATACATCAATATAGCTAGCCTACCTTAGGACTAGACGACTCTTCCTTGTAGATAAGACTTCTAGAAGAGCTCATTACCCCCTCTCCCACCACCACCACCACCACCACAATAACACTAGCACCATAGGCCTTAGCACAGTTCCATCCCACAAATCAACACTAACACTGCTAGGCTCGATGACTAGCGAATGGCCTTCTACTATATACTACCTTTCTTGGGAATGATCATCTACAAACTATGACAAAATGCTCACAAGAAACCTAATAATAAGCTCACGAAATAAAATCTAGGCACTCATGAGGACATAGTATCCATTAGATCCAATTAAGTCTATAAAAAGTGGGATTTAGACATGAAAACAAACAATGGTCATCTAAACCCTTTTTAATGTAAAACTAACTAAAACTAGCAATCAACCAAACAAAACATAATAAAAAACGTGTCAAATGCATTGGTTAACACATGCAATAAGGTGCACATCAAGATTGCAGAAGGAAATTCATAGGGATGATAGTGGACTGAAGGCCACGAGTCAAACACGTGGTAGTAGATGGATGCGCCAAAGAAAGGAGTCAAGTTTGGAAGAAATTAATACGGGCACTGCCTGTGTAGATCTGCACAGTCAGTACCATCCCAAGTGCCAAGAAGGCTAAGTCCAAGCGAGGTATGAACAATTCTACATGGCCCGCATGCTCAGAAGGTGAAGAAAAAAACTCCAAACTGCGACTCGCGATATTTTGTGTCGGTTGCACACTCAGAAGACTTGCATACACACTCTAGTCCAAGGTCCGCGAGGTTTTGCATAGGCCTCATGCTCTCCAGTACTTGGGCAACGAACTTTTGTGTGGGATGTGGGCTCGGTATGCTTGAGAAGGACCTCCAGTCTGCGGACCGCGTGCTTTTGTGCATGTCTTGCACTATTGTACGGCACGTGCTAACGTGGCTGCTAGTGTTTCTTAGCTTTTTGGGCTTCTCTAATCCCCAATTCCACCTACTATATAAGTAGCCATTAGTCTACCAGGGTTGATGTTTCGTCATTATTTCTAGATCTAATAATAGGTAGGAAGATGGAGGCTATCTCCTCTCTTTATTTATTTCTCAAGATTTTGCCTTATGGCATTGAATCCGATGATTGCTTTTGATTCAATGTCTCTAGAGTGGTTTATTTCTTGGGGTAATATTTGTATTCATAACATGATGTTGACTTTATGAGATTTTTAGATTTCCCAATATTTATGTTCAATTAATAGTTGTGCTTGATTTATACTTTACATTCTTGTAAGATTTATGTTATGTTATGATTTATGATGCATCCATAGCTTCATGTATAGTATAACATTGTGCCAGGATAAATTACTATCTTGGGGGTGTTAGATTAGGGCTATTGTAGGTTTCAGAGTACCAGGGAGGTAAGTGCATTCATGCTACCCCTAGAGTACCATCCTGATTGTTAGACTCTAACTCTATTTAGCTAGTCATGTAGTAAAGTAGATGTTAGGAGCACTAGACTAATTCCTTAACGAGGAGAAATCCTTGGCTTACCCCAATAGATGACCATGATAGTTTGTAGTTACTAGGTTTGATTTGTAGCGATTAATGTTATGGAAACCCTAGATTCAACACGAGATGTCAATTTCTTTACCTCTCTATGCCTAGGGTTAGTGTCCATAGTAGAGTTCCCGGGACTTATTGTCCTCATTCTCATATCTAATGGTTGTGACTTACGCAAGGCTAAGTTTCTTTAAGTGAGGCCTCGTTAGCATTGGGAGTGAGATTGACGGGGAAAGAAGAGCATATCCAATAGGTCAATTGACACAATTTCCCTAATTATGGTGGTGATGTATTAGATTTTAAGTGGAGCTGAACCTTTTTGTGACATACATTGGGATATCCTAGATATCTTCACACTATGTGACATAGGCATGAGATAGGTTTATATGCCTTACATTTGATAAAATATAGGATTAAAGTCATCAATCGGTCATGTTATGAAAATATCCCCAAGACTAGTTAATTATAGTTAATTCTCTCTGTTTGCATGCTCATTAGTTTCTATACAAAACACCCCAATCATATGTTTATTGCACTAGCTATTCTCGAAACACAATCAGAGTGACGCCCGATTATGGGTTCTGTGCAATTAACTTTCGAATTCTAGTATCTCTGTGGATGACCCCGGACATGCCACTAGCCATTCTATAGTGGTTAGTAGTGAGCACGGGAGCAACTTATAAATTTTATCTTTGAAACGTGTCTGTGGGTAATTTGGTAAAAATAACGACCCCGTGGGCGCGGGTTAAATTTTAGCCCCACTATAGAGGATACTAGTTTTAATTTTATTGTTAGCTGCTATTACTAGTTAATAGTAGTAGTTTGTGCTTTTATTTTTGTAGTTTATGTTGGTTATTGTACAGAGCTCTTTAATAGTTTTTCTTATTTTCTTCTAACTTTTGTGCTAGTGTTTCTTTGTGGACTGGTAGTGTATTGACCCTAGTTTATAATACACACCCATACCACTAACCAAGGAGCCTTACACTACTTACCAGAAAATACAGGTAGGTGACGAAGGAGGAGAAAAAGGTTTAGTGAGGAAGTTCTGCAAGGGCCAACTGTTGAGTTTGAAGTAAAAATGGAGACCATGGATGGGAACAATATGACTTTTAGGGAGTTTATAGCTCCTAATTTGGAAAATCAACCCCTCCCCTGCATTGTCTTCTCGCTTCTTCCGCAGAATGTTACATGTAAGCTTAAAAGTGGGATGATTTAGTGTCAACCTACAGTTCATGAGATGGTTGGGCGAGAACCCCAACAAGCATATGTCAAAGTTTCATTTGGTCTGCATAAACATGAAATTGCTGGGAGTCCTTGCAGTTTTTTTTCGTTCTCAGTTCGAGATGCGGCAAAAAAATGGTTGTACTATCTCCCGCCGGGGTGTATAACTTCTTGGATGGATAAGAAGCGCCGGTTCTCATAGAAGTATTATCCCGCTTCAAAGTTCTCCAGGTTGAAGAAATAGCTATCAAACATCTTGCACCTTCCCAATGATTCCCTTCATGAATACTGGGAACGCTTCAAGACGTTGTTGGCAAGTTGCCCGTATCATCCATTCAAAGAGGGAGATCTCGTGTACTATTTATTTGAGGGTTTGTGTGATGGGGACATGCCAATGGTGAATACCACGTGCAACAGATCGATAGCCAAGAGAGACCTAAGGACACGGTGACCTTTTTTAGGAGATGACAAATGGTATGCTCTAATTCGGGACCCAGTCAAGAATAAAGACATTGGAAGAATACACTCACTCCCCTAAACTAGAAGATAAAGTCCAAGCCCTTGCATCAACGATGAAGAAGTTTATAAAGGGGATGACTCACCAAGTGAAGGTTTAAGGGATTTGTAATTTGGACCATCCAACGGATATGTGCCCACAAGTAGTGGAGAAATTTAAGGAAGTGAATGCCTTGACCCTAATATCGCGACCACCCTAATTTCCGGTGGTGCGATGACCAAAAGGAGTCCAACCGAGGGGGTGCTCCACCGCAACATTGCCCAAGGGTGAAGAGCCTTCCAACTACAATGAGCCCGTCTACAAGTCGGATTGAGAAGAGATCTTGGAAGCCATAGCTCAAAGGACAAATACGAATGACATGTTTTCAGAGCGTACAAGGAGAGACATTGAAGAGTAGAGCACGAAGGCATTCTCGATCATCAAGAACCTTGAGGATCAAGTGAGGAAATTAGCCACATCAGTTAGATGACTCAAAGCAAGGGATTCTGGAAAGCTACCTGATCCGCACTCCGTGGGGTTGTTATTAACACCAAGCTTTTCACGGGTGAGCAATTACTAACTCGCGGAGCGCTTGGAGATGAAAGATATAAATTTATATGTTACTCCAATGCTCACTACCAACTACTATAGATTAGCTAGTGGAAAGTCTGTGGTCGTCCACAGAGATGCTAGAATTTAAAGGTTAATTATACACAACTCACAATCAGGCATTACTTCGATTGTGTATTAGGAATAGCTAGTAATAGAAACATGGTTTTTTGGGGGGGTTTTATCTAAAACAACTGAGCATGCAAACAGGGAGATTAAACTATATTAGACTAGTCTTGGGTTATTTGCGTAGCATGGCTGGTGATTGACTTTGATCCTAGATTCTATAATATATAAGATATATAAACCTATCTCATGTTTATTTCACATATTGTGGATGATAGTCGGTCATTCCCAATGTCTATCACACAAAGGTTCATTGTCATCTTATAGGCTATAACCACCACCTTTGTAATTATGAAAAGTGTGTCAATGGACAAAGGATCCGAGTAGCGCTTCTCTTTCCCCGAAAAACATACTTTCAAAGCTAATGTTTCCCCTACGTAGAGGATCAAGTGCCTAAGCAGTTGCCTAGCGGGTGTTGCAATCGCTAGGTATAATAGTAAGGAAAATACATCTCAGGCACTCCACTATAGATGTTTCTCCCTAGGCCTATAGAGGTAAAGGAATCAGCATCTTACGATTACTCTAAGGTCAAAACGACGATGGTCGCTATTACGACAACCCTAGTTGCTAAAACCTATCATGCTTAAATCTATCGTGATACACCAGGAGGCCCCGCACCCCCGTTAGGGGTAATGTCTTCCCTAACATGAACATTATTACACAATGATCCAATCAAGCTAGACTATAACAATCAGAATGGTACTTTCAATCAAACATGCATACACTCACATCGCTGGCACTCACGAGCCTACTATATGCCTAACATGACACTTCCAAGGAAGCAAACAAGCCTAGCATGATAACATATAACATATGAACTACGATGCATCATAGAATATAAAAAACAATCATATTACAAGAATATAAAAGCACAAGTAAAACATGAATTTCATATATATAAAATATAGGAAGATCTAGAATCTCACTAAATCATCACCTAGTCATGAATACAAATAAAATCCCAAAGTAATTACATGACTCCATAGACATTGAACCCAATACAATAATTGAATTCAATGCCATAGGCAAAACTAGGAAATAATAAATGAGAAGAGAAGAGTTGTCTCTTTCTCTCTCTACCTACTCTTAGATCTAGGAATTAGAAATTATAAATAATGAAGGCTCCCCTAAACCTTAATAGACTAGTGCTCTTTATATAGTAGGTGGAAATGGGACTTAAAAATATCAAAACAAAGGGAAACCCTCAAAGCCCTGTCGGCACGGGCAGTGAAATAGCACACGGCCCGTGAAAAAGTACACAGGTCACGGATTGGAGGTTGTCATCGGCCAAATTGAGCGCACGGCCCACACAAAGTAACTCGGGCCACTGACAGGACAGTGCATTTAGTTGTGTGAGTAGTGTGGCCCATGCAGATGCACGCAGGCCACATATTGGAGTCATCATCCTCGGCTTATGATGGCACGGCCGCACAATTGGCTGAGGGGCATGGAATTGAGGTCTGTGTCTTGATCTTCAGGTTGCACAAGCTGTGTAAAAATACACGGCCCATGCTAGGATTTCCCACACCATTTGGTCTCTCACTTTTGTATAGGTTTTTCAACCTATCAGGGTCTTTCCCATTGTTACCTAAGTCGCCCTTTCAGATTTTTGACTTAGGCGGGTATAATTTTTTTAAATTTTTCAATTTTTTAATTTGTAGCACAAAATGCCCAAAGTAGGCTTCATACTACAATGAGAATAAGGAAAAATAAATCAACACAAAGGAATTTTATTAGAACTCCAAAGTTCCTGAATACTCCCTCCCTCATACTTGAACTTTGTATTGTCCCTAATGCATCATATAAAGCATAAAAATTACAAGTGAAGTATCAAAGGGGATAAATAAGAATGAAAAATTGGCAACCGAATTACCTCTAGTGTTATACGGAATAACTCATGTGAATGATTGAAGTCCCAAAAGCCATTCTCCTTTTACTTCATAGAAGCAATGGAGGGATTTTTTATGTTTGCACCAATAGCGTTTGGAAATGTGAACTTCTTAGGCCATCATTTGATCGAAATGTTACCTATAAAAATGACACAAAACCAAGCCTAATAGAGTTGAACAAAAATTATCTAACAGAAAAATGAGATAATAAAATCTAAGAGCATCACCCATGGGTATATTTAATGTCATCCCCATGACTTATTTACCTTAGAAGAGTTCATTCATGGATTGGATTGTTAAGGGGGAAACTTTCCTCCTCGACCAATCCCAAATTTCCCCACTCAAAATAAGGTTTCAATCTCTGATCATTTACCAGCAACATGGTGTCATCCTTCCCATCTTTCAATTCTATTTCACCCCGAGGGTATACCTGGTCACCACATACGGACCCATCCACTCGACCACAATTTTCCCGGAAAGAGAAGAAGTCGAGATTGGTAAAAAAAATGACCCTTTTCCCAACAAAAAGTCCTTTTTTACAATCCTCTTGTCGTGCCACTCTTTTGTCCTTTCTTTGTAAATTAATGTGGTCTCATATGAGTTTTACCTAAACTCCTCAAGTTCTTGTAATTGCAACTTCCTATGTTCTCTGGCTTTATTCAAATCTATATTTAGAAATCTCATGGCCAAATGTGTCCTATGATCGAGTTCAACCGGGACGGGACATCTCTCACCAAAAAGGATCTAGAATGTGACATGCCTATGGGAGTTTTGTGTGTGGTTTGGTAGGCCCAAAGCGTATAATCTAATGGAGAACTCCAATCCTTCCTTGACAGGTTAACAATCTTTTCAAGGATGGCCTTCATTTTTCGATTTTCTGCTTGACCATTTGTTTGTGGGTTGTAAGCGGTGGATATCCTATGGGTTACTCGATTTTCTGCTTGACCATTTGTTTGTGGGTTGTTAGGGGCATCTCATTTTTTTAATGAGATGTTACCCATCCTTTGGAAACTATCACATGATTAGACAAAGTCTTGAAATCCTATTTATCGATTGATTCAATTGGCTAGGATTCAAGCTGACGGATCTAAAAAATGTCCACATCCTCACTTGTAGGATTTACAGGATGAGCGAAAACATCTTTGGGCAACATACAACAACATGTTACCATTGGTGAAAGCGATACAAATTGCACAATCATGTGCAATTTCGTATTCATGGACGCACCAAATAAATTCAATGACATCATTGGAAGACCTTGGATGAACACAACAAAGGTGATATTGTCGCCACACCACTTTATAATGAAATTCTGGACTCCAGCTGGAATCGCAACAGTAAGAGGAAACCAGCAAACAGCAAGGCAGTGTATGGTCATCGCGATGAAAACAGGTAAAAGTTTGAAGCAAACAAAGATGGTTAGCACTGACTCAGGTAATGCGACCCAACAGTAGATCTAAGAGCGGAGACTGAATTCATCACTCTGGATGACAAAGACACTTCTAAGTGTATCAAAATATGGAAGCATCTCCCAGATCTGGAGAAACAAAAAGTCATAGAAATATTGTAGAGTCACAAGGATACATTTACATGTAGTGTACAATACATAGGAGGAGTTGAACCAGAAATCGCTACCTATTCCCTGAACATCAACGATTCAGCAGAAGCAACAAAGCTTCGCTAGTGATATGAAGAAAGCAATTCAGGAGGAAGTAACAGCTTTGCTTCAGGCTGGTATTCTGAAGAAGGTAACGTATCCAAAATGGTTGACGAACCCAGTAATGGAAAAAAAAGGCGGACACAAGATGAAGAATGTGTATAGACTTCACTGGTTTAAACAAGGCATGCCCAAAGGATTGTTATCCTTTGGCCAAGATTGATCAGCAAGTTGAAGCGATTGTAGGGTAAAAAATTCCTAGCCTTTTTGGATGCGCACAAAGGATTCCACTAAATACGCGGAGAAGACAGCGTTCATAACAAGCTTCGAATTATTTTTTTATGTGAAAATACCGTTTGGCCTAAAAAATGCAGGAACAACATATCAGAGAGTGATCGACAAGGCATTTCGTAATAAGATAGAATGAAATCTGGAAGCATATGTTGATGATATAGTTATCAATAGTAGAAAGATAGTCAGCTTCATGGAGGATTTGAAAGAGACATTGGATACACTGAGTAAGATTGGCATGAAACTTAATCCTAAGAAATGCATAATTGGAGTAAGCGCGTGGAAATTCTTAGGATATCAGGTATCCTCCAGGGGAATCGAGGCTAATCCAGAGAAAATACAAGCTATAGTTAACCTTCCTCAACCACGAATAGTCAAGGAAGTGCAAATATTGATGAGATCGTTGACAGCGCTCAGTCGATTTGTTTCTAAGGTAGCCGGAAAAAATTCCACTCTTCGAAGTCCAAAAGAAGGTAAAGAGGTTTACCTGGAATAAAGAAAGTCAAAAGGCATATAATTCCTTGAAGTAGTAGCTCCAGGAATTTCCTGCATTGAATTTCCCAATTATGGGAGAAACCTTATATTTGTACTTGGTAGTTTCAAAGAACGCAATCAGCTCGGTTCTAGTGCGGAAAAAAGTGCAGAAAGAGTGTACATGTCAGTCGAGAGGTTAATTATAGCCTTGGTGTACTCAACAAGAAAGTTGCAAACCTATTTCCACAGTCATGGGATAGATGTCTACACTGATCACCCAGTTAGCAAACCAGAAGCATCAGGCAGAGTGACCAAGTGGGCTCTTGAGTTGGGGAAATATGAAATCTAGTTCCAACCATGAACTGCAATCAAGGCACGTGCTTTAGCATACTTTATCGTAGAAATGACGAGCGAAGATGCACAAGACGCGAAGTCCTAGCAGAATCTTAGAATCAGCAAAGAAAAATCCAAGTGGGTGAATGTCACATGGAAAGGTCCGTGGATGGACCATCCAGCAAAGAAGGTTGAGGTGCGGGACTACTATTAGTTAACCCGAAAGAGGGGAGCACATGTATTCAATTCGTTTTGACTTTCCGTTCTCCAATAATTAAGTGGAACACAAGGCATTAATATGTGTCTTAGACCTTACAATAAGAATGATGGTCAAATGTGATTGGAGCTTTAGCGATTCACGGATAGTAATCTAGCAGGTATGAGGAGACTATGAAGTTCGGGAAAGCAGCTAGTAAAGTATTCAAGGAGAGTTTATCAGCTCATCGATCAACTTGAATACTCTGATATCTAGCATGCACCAAGAAGTGAATACACAAAAGCGTATGACTTGGGTAAGCTCGCAACAGGTGGGTTTGATTCATTGGTCAGACACAAATATGTAAAAGTGGAAGTCATTCCAGTCATAAGTACAGAAATAACAACCGTGTCAACTGTTCAAATGGAATAAGTAAACTGGATGACACCACTGATAGACTACTTCACAAGGGAAAAGTTTCCAGCAGACAAGGTACAAGCCAGAAAGTTGATACTATGGTGTCACAATTATGTTTATGAAGGAGGAGTCATATTCAAAAAGGTTTCCTATCTCAATGGATAAAATGTGTAGGGTCATTACAAGCATAAGAGATCTTGAAATAAGTACACAAAGGGCTATGCAGAATGCATCAGGGATCTTGAACAACTGAAAAGAAAATAATTCGGGAAGGATACTATTGGCCAACTATGTTCAACTATGCATACAACTTTGTGCTTAAGTGTAGAAGTTTTCAAATCAATGCCCCAATATCGCATAAACCACGGGCTAGTTTAACAGGAGTATATGGAGCATGGTCATTCGATAAATGGGGAATTGACCTGGTTGGATCCTTCCCAAAAGGCATTGATAGTGCAAAATTCATGATCATAGAAATTGACTACTTCATCAAATAGGTAGAAGTGAGGCCGCTAGGAAGAGTAACAGCAGAGGTAAGAAAGTTCGTCTAGCAGAACATAGTTTGTCGCTTCGGGGTACCATAAACTATTGTCACGGACAATGGAACACAGTTCACTAGCGGAGTCTTTATATAATGGTGCTCCAAGTTAAGGATTACACATAAGTTCACTTCTGTAATGCCATTTCATGTGTAACATCTAAGGGGGAGGGAAGGAAAACCCAAATGTATAGAAGCCATGAGATGATCATTAGTGGTGTTCATATCCTTGTTTTCTTTTTAAGCGATATTATCGCAGCCGTACATATTAAATATAAAAATGCATCTTTGGACTTTTCATGTTCTTTGAATAATAGCCAACTATGGCACACCGCAAAGAGTTTGGCAAATCGCGAAGCAACAACTTACAATTTTTTTGACTTTGTAAGCTATAGATCTTACAAAGTCGCAATCTTACTTTTGCAAGCTAGAGATCTTGCACAAAGCCAGATATGCCTACAAAAATAGCCAAGCAAGCGAGCAATAGATCTTATAGTTTGTACCATACAAGTTCACGAGTTCCCAAGCTATAGATCTTGGAACTACTAAAACTTAACTAAGCAATCCATAGATCTTGCGAAAAGGCAGATATGCTCACAAACTAGACATAAGCAAGCAATAGATCTTGCAATTTCACACAATATAGATCCTTGATTTAGAAAGCTATAGATCTAATCAAATAGGGAAACATAACAACTAAATCAGCAGTATAAATTATACAGCTTCATATGGAGAAAGTTTTAAAAAACTGAAGAATGCATAAATAAACGAACAGAAGAAAATATATAAACCACAACACTTACAGTGATAGATAGTGAATAAATAGAATTACAAAATACGAATCAGCATAAAGCATTACTTTGAGCATTCCGAAAAACAAACTATCGGCACCTGGATGCGTGGGATGATCCAGAAGATGAAGAACTGCCATGACGATGAGGCTGCTTAGCTTCGCGATGGGATTGCTCAGCCTCACGACGAGAACATTCAGCTTCATGCAAATATTCTAACATATGCTCATAACTCCATTTCATGTATAAGTTGGTGGGATGCCGTGTATAACCTCTTTGCTCTATATGGTCAAGATTCTTGGCGAACTACTCCTTAAAATCAGTTATACAGCCAAATTCGTCACGATCAAGTTGTAAGCTCATAATGTCAATAGTATTTATATAGTTCTTATTTATAGCTTTCAAATTTTCAATTTCTTCTTCTAATTGGAAAATATGAGACCAACAGCTTCAGACAAATTAATCCTCCGTCCACCGATACTCATCGATGGGTCTCCACGACCAGTAGGCCGACGAGATGATGATGGAAGGGATTGAAGCTTGTCCTTATATTCAACAAAATATTATTCAAGATGATTCACACATGAGTTAAGAAGATTGCACTAAGCACGAAGCTCTTCATTCTCCCTTCATAGTTGAATGTTTATCGCAAACTGTTTGTCAAACCTACTTTGTCACCGGGCTACAGAAGAAGAGAAATGTATCACCCTCACTCTGCTATTTCTTCAATAGCTCCAATAGATCGTCAATGTGAGAACACTGTTTATCAATGATCAGGGTCTTTTGATGAGCTTCACTGGCCTCGCTAGAAGCAAAATTCTTAGCATCATCCTGCTGACGGAGCATTCTAACCATGTTCTGTTGTTGGCGCTGAATAAGATTGTTCTATTCAGCACAAAACTCTTTCAGTTCCCTGTTAGAATCTTTAGTATCCTTTAAAGTTTTCATCCATCCAACTTCAAGATCATGGATAAGTAACATATACTTCAAACAAATACCCAGACATGCTGCCTATTCACAAACACGAGGAGGAAGATGGACCGAACACACACACATATATATATACATCAACAGATTCAAGATCAACTACGCAACAAACTATATCCTTGTCCAAAGATTCAATATTATAGCCTTCGGGTACAAACTGGCTACAAGGACAGGTTGTAGAAGAAGTTGGAAAGGATGAAGAAGAAGGAAGTTTCCATCAAAGACATAATGGAATAGATTCTAGATTAGAATAGCGATTAGCAGAAATGATCTCAAAGTATTCCTTGGATAAGGATTGACTAGTTTTGCCCAGCTCAATAGGAGAAAATGGAGATGAATTATACCTAGTATGATCGTAGAAATGAACATTAGATCCCAAATAGTCGAGGATTTTCAAAAACTTATGATCAACCAAAATATGAAAACCCTGCATATGAATAAATAAAATGAGAGCTCACAAAGTTTTAAGCCCGATTCAAAGTTAATACCCATAATAATATGAACAATACAGACATACATCAAAATATTCTTGTCAATTACAGATAAAAATCAAATGGTACTAAGATTGACTAAAATTATAAGGAGGAACAGGTGAAACCTCTCTGTGAATCTCCCTTTCTTAGTAAAACCTCTCTGTGAATCTCATTATTCTTTTTTCACCTCGCTCGCACTCTATCTTGCGGCTATTTGCTTCTTCAGTTATCACATACCCTTGGGTTTTCAGTCATGTTTTTTGTGAGTTCCTTGTAAAATTCTCCTGATCGCATGCCACCCGTGAATCCACCTCATGATGATTGGAACAACAAATCATGAACTTGCAAACTTTCGGTGATGAATCTATTATGGTAATTTGCTAGGCTTTCATCACTTTGCTGGGCTATGTTGTGTAGGTCTGCTATAGTTTTGGTAAATTTCTATTTTTGATAGAAGCGTCCCAAAAACAAGTTTGACAGTTGTGCCCAAGACCAAATACTTACATTTGGTAGGTTTTCGTACCATTTAATCATTTTCCCAGATAAGAAAATAATGAAAAATTTCATACTAATTCAATTTCCACATCGCGAAATTGCATACTGTCGCAATAGGAATGTAGAAAATTAGTGGGGTCTGTTGTCCCGTCATAAATTTTTTCATGCAAAGGTAGCTTGAAATCTTTTGGCATTTTGAAATGATAAAGATGTGGTGCCAATGGTGACTGTCTGTATCATCGTCCGCAACTATATCCCTTAATTCCTTTTCGTAATTAAGGCTCTCATGCCTTTGACTTGTTTTTTCCTCTTTGGGGATTTTGGTTTGACAAATGCTAAGAACTGGTTGTACAGATGTTATTTATTTGCTTCTAAGAAATATACAAAAGCTCTCCTCTCTTTTTCCCAATTTGTATTAGGAGATTTAGCTTCTTCATCATCCTATATATCTTCTTTGTTAGGTTCCCTTTCTTTACTGGGAACTTGTTCTTGATCTTGACTAGGATGCATACTCTTATTCCGCCCGGCTATTTGTTCTTTTGTATGGTGAATATGGCTTCTATCGCTTCTGGTAAAAACCATTGTTATCCTAAAGGGAACAAATGACTTCAAAAAGAAAAGAAAAACTTTGTCCTCAAAGCTGTGGTATCCCAATCAGGCTAGATGGCTGATATTCACCGTTTAGCCACTATGAACCTGCAAGAAAGATCCCGAAAGTGATTTCGAGGAAAGATCTCTGATGATCAAGTCAGTTCCTTTGTTAAGAGAATTGGTATTTCTTGGTTTAGTGTCACTTACACGAGCCAGTGTTGCTCTCCTTGTATTTATAGTAGACTGCAGTCATGGCTCCGCATTACTAGGGTTTCCTATTGTGGGTTACATCATGGTTGCATCATAGTTGCTATAATCTCGGTTTGTGGCTGAGTCTTGGTCATGATTCTGCCTTTCTCAGTTCGTGGATAAGTCCTCTTAGACATGGCTCTGCCTTTCTAGGTTCATGGTTGGCATGATTCCATCTTTGTTGGTTCGTGATTGAACCTTGGGTTGGGCCTAAAGGCCAACAACCTCTAATTCGTGGGCTAGGTATACACCACATGCAGATGATCCAAGAAAATTCTAATAAAAATGACGCATTTTTAGAGAAATTTGAAGAAACTACTGGCCAAAAAATCAATTATAATATATTGCCAAAAAATCAATTATAACAATTCTGATTTATTTTACTTAGTAAACACTCATCAGGATATAAAATTAACCAAGTGACCCATATCTTAGGAATGTGATAGAATGTAAAACCCACAAATAATTATGGTTGTGTGTATTCATATATATAGTGCGTACAAAGGGTATACAAGATAGAATCAGATATGGAAAAGGATATATACAAAACCT
>JAULKM010155740.1:0-16849 GCA_032355605.1 Rubia tinctorum
TTTGGTAATATTTTTTCAATTTCATCCACTCATTCTACTTTTTACATTCTACATTCAATTTCATCCACTCATTTTTTTTCCACCTAAACCTATGATGTCACTCATAGAAAAACGGAGGAAGTATGCATAGTATGTTCTGGATTATTCTGGCTCAGCTATTAATGAGCCTTCATAATCATCAAAATGTGACTAACCAGCCCTACTACTAATACAACTATTGGCCCCTAACTTTTTTCAAAAAGTAAATTTAGCAAACTTTGACCATTAATATAAGTTTATATTTATATGATAAAAATATCATATAAGATATTGTTAGATTCATTTTAATATATATTTTCTCAATATCAAATTTTTATGCTGAATTGGTATACGTAGCTAAAAATATTAATGGTCAAAGATGATCATTTGAAACCTTAAAAAAGTAAATGAGTCAAAAGAAATGGGATGGAGGGAGTACTATACATGAAAAAACGGTAGACGCGTGAAGAAAAATTAGTAGGAAAAATATTGAAATTAAAGTTCATATTTAGTCATTGAACTATATTAAAATTTTACTGAATTGCATAATTATACGATGGACTTTCTATTTAGCTCATGGCCAAATTATACAATTCAGCCTAACCCAATAAAGTTTATTATTTTATTGGGTTGGGTGGTTGGCGTGGCTATCCTAAGAAGGAAGGTATTGCTATTTGCTGGGTGATGGTGGTGTCGTTGGGTGTTTATGTACGACGATTCCTTTACATTCAACTAAATAAAGTTTAAAACTAAATTTCTGTAAGACTTTACACTATTACAAACTAGAGATATTATAGTATTTTAATCGTCACACTTATTAAAATATTACAATAACTTATAAAGTATTAATTAAGTGTTACCTAAATTTTAAAAAGTGTTGTATTAGATCAAATACAATATCCCTTAAGGTTATACTTGTAAAAGTGTTGCAATAGGTTCGAGTTAGTACTATTAGCATATAAAGTAATACTTTTAAAGTGTTACATTAGTTTTAGTTTGTAGCAGTGTTAAAAAATTATAATTTACTTAAACTGTTATTTTATACAAAAATTTGGGTGAGATGGACTCACTTAATTATATGGTGAGATGGAGAGTCTAAAAACAAGAGAAAAATTTGTATGAAATCATCTCATCATAACTTACTTGGAGAGACAGGGAATTAAGTAAAACTTTAAAAATTACAAAAAGTACCCCACAACATCTCTCATCCTTAAAAAATTGTAGTTAGACCCTCCGTCTCACCATGCCATATAATTGAATGAGACGATCTCACCATATAATTGAGTGAGACGATCTCACCCAATTTTTTAATAAAAACAATTGTTTAAAGATGTGTGACAATATGTAATACTTTCTATTATAGTTTTAAAACTTTAGTTAGTCACTCGTCTCACTATAAGTTACAGTAAGACAATCTCATATGAGTTTTTTAAAACTCCTTAACAATTAAAAATAAAAATACTCTTATTATTTTGAATTAGAGAAAAGTGCGTTTTTAACCCTATGTTTTGGTTGAAAGTGCCAACATAACCTTGTAAAATTTGAAAATGTGTTTTGGTCAAAAGTGTCAATCTAACCATTGCAACCAAAATCTGTCCGGAATTCTTTAAAATGATAATTATACCCCTTTGGAAAAAAATCAAAAAATGGAAAAAATCAAACAATTCTGCCAGTCAACGATGGTTAACACCGATCAACGCTGGTAAACAATGATCAACACCGATCAACGTTGCGGTGCAATTTGGATATATCTCGTACTTTAACAATTAAAGTTCATATTTACTCAAATTTTAAAATAATTCAATAACTAAATATGAACTTTAATCTCAATTTTTTTCCTACTACTCCCTCCATCCCAGGGGAATATGCACACTTTCCTTTTATGGGTGTCTCAAGCAAATCTGCACACTTTCCTTTTCAGAAAAAATTAAACATGCAACAAGACATCAGTACCCTTACAAAACTAAAATTTTACATTATTGCCATCTCAAATCTTCACCCAAAATCTGAGACCCATTCTTCATCCCAATCATCTGAGACCTATCGTCGAGCTCTCCCCTCACCTCGATGCCATTGAGCCTGCCGTCGTCCCCGCCTCTGCGAATCCCTTCGCCATCGTGCCCTCCACCGCCTTCTCCGCTAAACCCACTCCCTCACGGCGGCATTCTCATATTTGCCGGAGTTTTGAAGCAACTAATGCAACCGGAGCCAAAATCCACACAAATGACCCTTTACTTTCCTCCATAGGGGGATTAACACCAATTTACCTTCATCCACAAATTGGTGACTTGTACCCACATAAAGGCTCCGACCCCGATAATCCATTCACTCTCACATTCATACTCTCCCTCCATTTCGAACCAATAACCTATTGGTTCCATTTCCTACCGATTCTCAATAGCGCCGAAGCTTTCGTTTGGAGTATTCGGTATGAAGAATAGAGAGGTGAAGAGGCAGAGAGGCACTTGGGGAACAAAACGTGAACGCAGATCTAGAGCAGAACGTGATTGTCGCTAAAGATGTACTCCCTCCGTTCAACTATGTTTGGCACACTTTTTAGTCAACTTTCTGAAGCCATGTTTGACCATAAATTTCATGTAATATATAAGTAGTAATATTATCATGTGAGGTATCGTTGGATTCTTCGTAGCATGTACTTTCCAAATATTAAAATTTTACATGATATTAACATACATAGCAAAAGTTATTAATGGTCAAACATGCCTTCAGAAAAATGGCAAAAAAAGTGTGTCAAACTCTTTTGAACGGAGGGAGTAGTAAAACAGTACTCACTGCCGATGCTAATCTGAAGTGGATAGGTGGAAAGGGGAACGAAAAAACAAGTGGATGGGCAAAAAGGGCAAAACATAAGGGTTCAATAGAAAAGGTATTTTAGATATTTCACTCCCCCCCAAATTAAACCCAACCCTTTCTCTCTCTGCAGAAAGGGTTGGGATGGAGGGAGTAAGTTCAAATTTCACAAATAACCCTATTAAATTTTGAAAGTGTAGATATAACCCTGTAAAATTTCAAAGTGCGAAACTAATCCTAAAATTTTGAGCAATGGTGTAGATACACCCAAATTGCACCATTCCAGCGTTGACTAAAGGAATTCATGCATTAACCTAATCTAAAAGGACAAAAATACCACTAGGTTTAAAACTAGAAATTTAATGACCATTACCCCTTGGCTATGCCGCTGGTCAATGGTGGTCAACGCAGGACCGCCGTCGGTCGCCGCCGCCGGCTAATGGTGATTGGCTTAGATCCGTACTTTTATTATTAAGACAATGTTAGATCAATAATTTAGTAAAAAAATACAAGGTTGAATTAGCACTTATATAAAAAAATTAGGTCAGATAAGTACTATCATAAAAAATACATCCTTTTGTGGAGAGCACACTCGTTATAAATATGTTTTCATTACGAATTCATAATCTAAATTATCATAAATATATTTATCATTTGTATGTTAATTTCTAATTAATTTTCAATACTCCTTCTATCCCAAATAAATTGACACATTTTGACTTTTAATTTGGAAGTCAACTGAATCAATTTGCAACCTTTTGGTCCTCTAATTATGGCCTCTTATAAAATGACACTAGGATTTTAAAAGTTGGAATGAGCGGAGAAAGTTGTATTGAAAGAGTAAAATGAAAATCGAATGGATGAAAATAATATAGAATTTTCCAAAATAGGGAGGAGCTAAAATAAAATGACCATTCTAAAATAGAAAGTGAGCCATTATAAGAGGATCAGGGGGAGTATTAATATCTTATTCATGTGTGTAAAAAATATGAAAAAAATAATTTAAAAATATATGTGATAATGAGTCAAACAACATTTAATATGATCATAGTCTTGCTTATATAATAATATAATTTATTGGTCAAATTTGACTTCTAAAAGTCAAAATATGCCAATATATATTGGACATAGGGAGTATACAAATTCAGTGTCCGTAAGGAAAAAATAATTTTGTCCCTGGCAGTATCTGAGTAGTAGTATGTGTCGATTTCTAATTTCAAAATTACTGAATTTCGTAAGGAAAATATTTGCTGAAATTTCTGAATTTCTTTCGGAAAATATTTACCAAAGTTTCTTACTTTTGTAACGAAAGCATACAAATTATATATATACATATGATAATTAGATTATGAAGTTGTAATGAAGGCATATTTATAAGGAGTGGACTCTCCTCAAACAAATTGATAGTGTTAATCTGACTCTATCATTTTTACATAAATCCTGATTTAACCCCGTATTTTTTACTAAAATGCTAATCTAACCCTATCTTATTAATAAAATTACTGATTTAACCAAGTGACCATCAGCTAGCGGCGGCAAACGATAGTGGTCTCGCATTGATCACCGCTGACCGACGTTGACCGGTATTGACCACTGTTGACAGGTGTTCACCGTTAACCCGTGGAAGGTTTGAGCATTTTTTGGGAAGGGTACTATCGACTTTTTCATTTTTCAAAATTTTTCCAAAAGGGTATAATTGTTATTTTAAAGAATTCCAGCCTAATTTTGATTGCAAGGTAGATTGACACTTTTGACCAAAACATAGGATTAAATTTTTCATTTTCAGATTTTACAAGATTGTATTGGCACTTTCAACCAAAACAAAGGGTTAATCAAATGGAAGTAAAATGACATAAATGCCTTCATATGACTAAAAAATGAATCACACAAATAGAAAAAAAATCCTTATTATAGACTGCTTAGCATAAACTGAACAAAGATCAAACAAAGGAAACTTTCAAATACTGTAGACTTTACCCTGTATATTTTGATCAAGATCAAACAAAGGAAGCTTTCAAATATTGGAGAGATACTTAACCCTGTATATTTTGAGAATTGCGAAGGTTAAACAAAAACTCATTGTTTAGCTGTTTAGCTGTTTAGCTGTTTAGCTGTTTAGCTGTTTAGTTAATAGGTATCAAAAGGAAAAAAAATCAAGGAAGCGCTGTAAAAATCAAAACTAGGTAGCTTAGCCAGCACCAAGTTGATACATCTTGAGTTAAAAAGTAAGTTTAAAAATATAAAAATATAACCATGTCTTCCTTTTTCCATTTTCAATCATGCTAACTGGTCACAGAAATGACGTAAAACAAAATACTACACAGTGCTTTTGGTTCGGAAGACCCTAGATAGCCCCAATACGTAACCAGTAGTATATTTTTATTTTCATCCCAAAGTGAAAATAATTTTTATTTTCATCCCTTCGTTCTCTTGTACATTTTCATTTTTGTTTGTTCGAATTAAAAAATTATAATTCCTTATTTAAATTGAAATATTGTTCCAACACAAACTGTATAGAATCTTTTCCACTATTTTCAAGAAATATATTTGAATATTAATATGTTTAATTATATAAAATAAAGGTAAATAAAAAGTTAATATTTAGAAACTAATTATTACGACGAATCAAATAATATCACATACGATAGTATTATTGCTTATGTATCTATTTAAATACGTGGTCAAATTTTAACACAATGAACTGTCAAATAATAAATATGCAACTTACACTGGGACGGAAAGAGTATATAATTAAAATTCAATGAGATTATTCAATCACCTATTTTTACTACCGCACCAGCACATGCATAAATAAGTACTTGTATAGGAAAATTATACTCTCTCTGTCTCAGTTTAAACTGTAATTTTACTATTTGACAAGTCAACAATGTCAAACTTAGACCAAGTATTTAAATAAATGTATAAACAATAATATTAATATATGTGATATTGTTGGATTTCTCGTAATAAATAGTTTCTAAACATTAACTTTTTTATTTGTTGTTATTATACGTAGTTAAACATATTAACAATCAAACATGTTTCTTGAATACCGTAATTTTGTTTTGAGAAATATATAAATATAACCCTATATAATTTAGAAAGTGCACATATAACCATGAGATAATTTTTAGGGCAAATATAACCGTAAATATTTAACGAAAGTGCAAATATAACATTATAGTGACATTTTCGGCGTTGACTTGAGCTTCCGGCAGTTGACCTTATCTGAAATGACAAAAAATTCCTTGGGCCAAATGTTGAATCTGAATGAACAGTTTTGCCCTTTCCTCTTCCATCGTACTCACCGTCGTCACTCCGTCCTCTACCTCCTCCGACGATGACTCTGAAAAATAGGCAATTTTCTGACCTGGATTTTGCCATCCCAGATGATGATGACCACGATGAAAACAGCGACTCCGAGAACGATAACATTCTCCCTTCTCCGGTGAGCCCAGCAGCCCAAGAAGCAGCGCCACCGCGAGCTGGCGTCAGCGCCAACAAGATGCCGTCCGCTTTAATCGTCGAACTTTTCCAGACCGCTAAGACACCAGACCAATCGGCGCTTAATTCGTCTAAACCGGCGAGCGGCCTAGCCCCGACTCGGCCCTGGCCCCGTCTCTGCCCTAGCCCCGCCACTCCAAATCTCCTCTGCCCAGGCTAGATGGCAATTTGAATTCAAAGGCTGCGATCACCATGAACTCCACCACCGCCGCTCCATTCATCCTGGAACCACTCTGCCACCACCCCAAATCCTCAGCTCTGCTAGCGTCGAAGATCCTAGTGCAGCCCTCCACCTCCACCACTATCGACCACCATTTTCGGTGTCGCTCAGCCAAGCGTCGGAAAATCGAGACCCACTACCCCCTCTCCCCGCTCACCAATCTTCTTTGCATCGCCATCCATCGGGAACCTGCCTCCGCAAACCTCCGCCGCCACTGCTAGCTTCAACTCACGCCGCTGCTAGGTCTCCAGAGCCGGAGTGGAAGAAGAAAAAATGTAATTCTCTTTCAGTGGAAGAAGAGAAAACAAAGAGAAATGCAAGAGGAGAAGGAGAGAAACGCATAAGGAGAAGTGGATGATGGGTATAATAGTAACTTCACAATTTTTCATTTTTTATAAAAAAAATCATAAGGGTAAAATTGACTTTTCATCTAATTCCGGCCTCAAACTGTCAAGAATGTTATATTTGCACTTAAACTAACTATATAGGTTTATATTTGCACTTTCAATTATCACATGGTTATATTTGCACTTTCAATTTATCACAGGGTTATATGTTTGAAAGTCATATTCTATTAAGGGTAATAAATTATTTTTGCTTAATTTCATTTTGTAAACATGTTAAGAATATTACTAGTTTATTAAATAGTTTAAATTTTTATTTTGAAATTAATAATTAAAAAAATAAATGCATATATAATTTTATAAATATTAAATTTAAAAAAAATAATAGCAAGTGATAATTATAAGATGTATAGTGAAAATATTTTTAAAAATGGAAAACAAAATTTAATAAACAACAATTAAAGAAAAACAAAATTTAAAACAAACAAACAAACAAACAAACAAACAAGATAAAATAAAATTGAGTGGGCATGCATGTAAGTCATATGCCCACCTGAAATAACAACACACGGTCATTCACGCATGCATGGTTAAATGTATACATATACAATAAATAATAATGTTACCTATCTTTTCCTTTAGAGAGAGTCAATTCACATTCCAAGTTCAAATGCAAAATCATTCACGGCACAGTACTCAGCATTTCCAATTTCCAAATTTAACTCAAATTATTCACTTCCCTTCACGCGCAAACCATACACACACTTTAAATTCTTCATTTTCACATCTTCAGATACAAACCAAACCCAGAATCACATTTGAAACTTTAACTCACATCTATCTCAAATCCGAATGTTTCATCTCCAAACACAACTCACACCCTTCGACCCAATTTAAACGCAAAATTTCCAATTCCAATCTTCCATCGTAAACGCAAACTCATATCCCAATTTTCATCCAAATTTAAACTCCAAATACTCACCCGAACACAATAATCCAATATCCAAAATGTTCACCTTAAAGTCAATACTCTATCCACCATTTGAAGGGAATATTCAATCTTTGTTCAAGACAAAGGTAAAACAACATAATTTATTCCTTTCAAAAAAATCTCTCTTTTATTTTCTTCCACAAATAAATCATCTAATGTTGGAAATTTTTTTAGATCTATGGAAATCTCAAAATTTGGAGTGTGGGCAGGCCCTTCTTCAAAACTAAAAGGAAGGAAATAACCGACAAAGGTAAGAATCTATACATTCCAACCTCTAAAGTTACATGCAAGACCACATTAAACATTTTTTTTTGAAATTATAAGAAGATACCTTCTTAAATTGATATAAAAATATAAGGTTTATCAACCATTACAAACAGTCGTTCGTATGCAACATGATTTTAATGATATATATATATATATTATAACATGCATGATAAATTTATACACCATCACTTATTTGTAAAAATTTATCGCATGCAAAGGCAATTTCAATAAAAGAAATAAATTTTATAAAAATACACTCTCAAATTAGATTAGAATATAAATAATATTATCAATAATCCATAACATTAGCAACATTATTGAGGCTTTATATCATAGATCCGACCCAAAATTATTATTATTAATTTTAAAACAAATTTATCACGTACGAGTAAAACTCAAATCAACACACATGTATGTAATATTTATATTTTAAATTTAAATAAATCATATACTATATTTTCCAAGAATTTTGGAAAGAACTATAGTTAAACCATTAGTTATGGTATACATTAAATAACACGCACAACTGTAACCACGCATATTGTTAACACTAATTTAAATTAGCTTTACATTTGAAATGCATTTACCTTTACATTGAAATGCATTTTGGTTTATTCAACGTCATATTATAATTGAAAATAATAATAATAATTTATTAATGTACTAAATCAACCAAATAAATAAATAAATTATAATAATCATATCACATACAACAAAGAGAACTATGAACATGCATCTTTCATTATCTTATCAACACGTGTTCTCTATTAAAAGATCAATTAATTAATCCAGTTATTTCAACTTAAATATATTGTTAAAAGATGAAGAAAATCTCTACTTAACTCTTTTACCAAAAACCTTTCAAATATATATATAATTATAAATAAATCAAGAAAGGGATATTAAAATGAATTAGCAAATAAAAGTATTATTTCGATGTGTAATTGACACTAATGAGTTCACTTCATTAACATAATTGAACTCGACCAAGGAACTTGAACCAATTCCCATAGATTTTGACCCAAGCTTATAAGGTTTCATCGCTTGCATAAAATGAACTTAACCAGATATTTGCATGCTATGTATGATTATTTGATTGGTATATGCTACTTGGGTAAATTATGTCATACATGATGTGCCATATAGTATTTTTATTCATTTTAATTTGTGCATTTTGAAAGAGAAGATGATGTGTACTTTATCGCATCAAACTCAACTTGATTGACATATGTGTATGGGCGGCTTGTACTTTATCCTGCCGTATCTATTTGAATACTTGCTCTTTGTTGGTCGAATGAAACGTGTACTTGATAAATTTGGGTTCCCGGCGTGATGGTAGTTCAGTCGAAATCGACGGGGAAGACAAGGGCCGGATTGCACGACTAGACTGTCTACACGCGGTGTTCGGTATGCTAGCGTTACCACATGTTTTATGAACGAGCTCGTAAGTGAACGTGATTTTTGGGGCGTGGTTGACGAAAATGTGATTTTATTGAGATTGATTTGGAACACATGGCCTTCAGGTAGATTTTAAAAAAAACCTTTTTGATCTATGCTTAGTTAGTTAGTCACAATACCCATATAGGGGCTTGGCTGCGACCTAGTGTAACTGCTCGTATCCGTTTATTATGTGTTAAGACATATGTGGCTATTTGACTTACGTGATCATTAAATTCAACTTGGTAGTTAATTGTGATAAACCTCACTGAGCTAAGGAGCTCACCTTAGTTTAAATACAACCAACAGGTGTATCGATTAAGAACGCGTGAACGGTGGTAATGAGTGGAAACCTTTACTTCTTTTGAGCTAGGGTTGAATAATTTTGTAACAGAACTAAACTTAAACTTTACCTAGTTGAAACTGTAAACTCAATCAGTTGTAAATTAACATTGTAATAGTAAGTTAGCATTCAAATTAAATTCTATTAAACGCTTCCGCATAATTATTCTGCCCGTTCTACAATTAAGGGTCCCAACTCTAGTTGAACCCTTGGTAACCACCTTGACCGACCGAGTACTTGCTAATAAGTAAATGGGTCGAGACCAAGGTGTTACAATATGTGCACTTTTGTAAATTATGCAGGGTTATATGCAGTTTAAATTGGGACGAATGGAGTAGAAACTTTACATTGAGATAGATGAAGTAATTACAGTCGAACTACATATTTGGTTCCTCTATTATCAGATATTTTTAATATTGACACTTTCTAGTTAGATAAATTTAAAGTTATTATATCCACTCTTTTGACTTTTACTTATTTTAATTCAATTTCAAACATTCGCTTAGTATTTCCTAAATTCTAACACTTAAAAATAATGTGTCACTTATAGAGAAACGGAGGGAGTACATTACAAGTGTATTCGATTACTCTCTCCATCCCAACTTCATTTATACTCTTGTTTTTTGGCACTATTCACTATTAAAATTTGACTACACATTTGAATAAATATATGAACAGCAATATTTTCGTATACTCCCTTCATCCCACCATTATTGCATGTTTACCTTTTCAAAATCAAATTTGAAAAACTTTGACTCTAAATATAAGCTAATATATTTATAATAAATATATCATGTGAAATATTGTTAGATTCGTTTTAACATCTATTTTCTAAATATTTATTTTTTATGTGAAATTGTTATATGTAACTAGAACTATTGACAGTCAAACATGATCATTGAAAATCGTGAAAAAGTAAATACGTCAATAATAGTGGGACGAAGGGAGTATGATATTATTGAATTCGTCGTAACAACTAGTTTTAAAATATTAAATTTTTATTTACCGTTATTATACGTAATTGAACATATTAAGTGCCAAACATGTTTGTACTACTTGATTAAAATTTTGGATTTGAAATGCTCAGGTGGGAGTCATTGGTATTATCGATCATTTCTAGCAATTGTGGGGCAGTTACTTAATTTGACGGTTTCTTTCTAGCAATTGTGGAGTACTGAAACTAAACAAACCCTAAATCTATGGAAATGATTCTGAATGAACTCATCAACCAGGTGGTACAGGCATATCAGTTGGACGTGACACTATAGACTTAAATGATTGAATTTGGGTGAATGAAATGAGTGGATGTAATTGAATTTAGAAAAGAAAAATTAGAATGAGTGGAGAAAATTGAACTAATCTTTCTATAAAAAGAAAGTGTGTCAAATTCAGAAAACAACCAAATAATGAAAGTGTGTCACATCCAATGAAACAAATGAAGTATACTACTCCATCCATTCTTTAAATATTAGCACTCTTTTCTTTTTAAGATTGTTTTTATTGGCTCTTTCCTCTTTTGGCTAATCCTAGATTATTTTTTTGGTCCTCAACATATATTGAAATACCATATTTTGGTCCCCAGTGGCAAAACCACGTATACTCAACAACCAATAAATACAAAATGATTTTGTTTGATCCCCAATGGTGGTTTTCAGGTAAACCAATTTTTTCCCGATAAAGGCAGAGGTATTTTCATAATTTTACTAATTTAAAATATTTTTAATTTAAAATAACAATAATATTTTTAAACCCTAGGCTCGCCGGCCACACCTCCATCCCCGCCATCCTCCGCCGCTCTCACCCTCACTGCCCTTACCCTCACCGTCGGCTGAGAAGTTTCATCTCTGGCGTTCAAATTTGAAATGTCATCATCGACGATGGTGGGATGGGCGGAGTGGTCTATGCAATTTGAAACGCTGTCGCCTCGAATCGAATTGCTAAGACATAAGGTTTCCACTTTTGGAATTCGAATCGAGACCCAGGGAGTGGTCTCTACAATTCGAATTTCCTCGCCTTCATCGACGAAAGCAAACTCTAACTTCTCGCCATCGACCGCTCTGCAACCACATCGGCGAAATTGGTCGGAATTTACGAGGTGGTCGATTTTAATGGCCAACGAGGGAGTAGTGTGAGTTGCTCGGAAGGGGCTATGGTTGCCCACACTGAGGGTGAGGGTGGCGTGAGTGAGGACGAAGAGAGTGGAGAGGAAGGAGAACGACAGTGAGGGACGGTGAGGGCGGCGGAGGACAGCGGAGATGGAGGTGTGGGTGAGGACGAAGAGAGTGGAGAGGAGGGAGAACGACGGTGAGTGACGGTGAGGGACGGTGAGGGTGAGAGTGTTGAGGGTGAGGGCGGCGGAGGACGGCAGAGCTTCTCAGTTTTTTCTCTTAGGGGCAAAAATATCTTTTCACATAATTATGGATTAACATTACTTGAAAACCCACCTAGAATATGGTTTTGGGCACCAAACAAATCATTTTGTATTTGTTGGTTGCTGAATATAAGATGTTTCGCCACTGAGAACCAAAAGATGGTATTTCAATATATGCTGGGGGACAAAAAAACAATTTAGTCTTATTTTTATTAACTCATTTTACCTTTTATCTTCCCAATTCAACGTTCACTACTCATTTCACTTTTAAAAAACTTTGAATCCTCTTGTATGATGCCAATATTTGAAGACCGGAAGGAGTACTAAGGCCCTGGGCAATTGGTTAATTGAGTCTAGTTTAGTTGTACAACCACAATCTCTATAATTGAGAGAATTATGGTTCAAAACACATCTCCATCAACAATTGTGTATATTATAACAATTTCTTGATGGGGATTACCCAACATCATGAGACCGTATCGGTGGTCCCCGCTATGGTTTCCCGTGGTTTTCCAACGTGCAAGTGGTCGATGATGGTCAGTGGCGGATTTAGAAAATAAATTCAGTTGGGGCACACTAATAATAGTCAACAGTATATTAGAAAATAACCTATAAATAGAATATATTAAATGAAACTTAAATCTCAGTATAAATAATATAACATTATAATATTTCTTTAATTTTTTTAATATTTAGATAAAGATTAATAACTCTTTATTCAATAGTTCAATAAAACATTTTTTCTTCTATTAATGCAACAAGACAATCATGGATTGAACTAGGAACATTTCATTCAATTGCACATAATTAGTAAATTATTAAGTAGTATATAATGTAAAGTCCTCTTATCTATAATTTTCTTGCAAATTACCTCGAAATAAATTGTTTAAAACAAGGAGAGTGTAAACGGACTCTTAAAACAAATAATCATGTGAGTATTTTGTAAAACTAATAAACTTTCTAAATGTTCCTGCTGAAAATTTATGTATATACTAAGAACTCATATACAATTAATTTATTAAAATTAATTTAAAAATAAAACTATCAAGCATTAAGGGTGGGGGCACGTGCCCCCACCTTAGATCCCCCAGTGATGATGGTGAGATCATGGTGATTCTGGGCGGCGGTTCGTTGGTAGTTCAACGTTTGAGTGTTCTTAGGAGGACGTCCCAAGTTATTCAAATGGATGAGTTTAAGACACCATTGAGTTTCAATAGATTCAATGGTGGTGTCTCCTAGTTAGATAATAGATCACGATGTTAATATGTAATTTGGTTGTTTATGTGTAATCTTTAAAAAAACAAGGCCACCCAATTATAAGAACAATTAAGTAAATTTGCAGTACCATTGATATTTAATTTAAACAAATTTGTCAACCCAAAAATAAACTGAATGTGAAATTTAACAATAACTTTTCTTTTTAAATTTTTTTATGAACCATAATTAAAAATAACCATGTGTATTTTTAAAGAATGTAATTTTGATTTTTAAAAAGATTTAAAATTTAATTTATATTTTTTTTAAAAATAAAAATATATATTTTACATTTTTTCCATTTTGAATTTTTAAATAGCACAAAATAATTTTTAGAAATTTAAAAACTATTTTAAAAAAATTTGGGACACGTGGCACCACCTGATCGGGCTACATGTCCCGATCAGCTTTAAAAAAAATTAAAAGGGGGACAACGGTGCCACATGGCCAGGTGCGGAACCAGGGGGTGGCGAGGGTAGGATCCGGTGGCCCAAAATTTAGGCCTAAAGGTCACTGAAATCCATGGATTTTGCCCCCTTTATAAATTTGCAGGGATGTTTCCGGTGAGCGGCGGCCGCTGCTAAGGATTGAAGGAGAAGACGATCCATTTTTTTATTTTTGTTTCCTAACTTATCAAAACGACATCGTTTTGATAAGGGTGATGTAAAAAAAGGGCTGATTGGGCTTCAGCCCAATCCACCCAACCCAAGATGCAACCCTAAATGTTAACTTGAAACATTTCATTTAGTGTAGGTGTGTGTACTCTACTGCTCTTGTCTTCATTTCGGCATTTCGCAGAAGCCGCTGCACTGATTGTCCGCCCGCCGAGTCACCGATCGACGCCGCTGCGCTCCGGCTGTTCATCCGTCGCGCTCCGGCCGTTCATCTATCGCGCCCCGCCGGTCGCCGTCCGTCCGCCACTCCATTTTCAGCCCCCCCTTGGTTGAGCTCCTGGTTCCGCCACTGCATATGGCCCAATAATAGGGTGCCACATGGCACCATCAGTCAAAATAAATGGCGTGCAGGCCAGTACCCATGTACATATCGGAGGGGCTGGATGTTTTAATGCAACCCGCTCTGAGCCCTACTATGGAAATTTTCGATCCCGATTTCATCTTAATTTTTAATTGAGGCCGATCTGAGCCCCCAATTGTATATGCTCTAAGAAATCAACAATTCTTTTTATTAAGTAATCACCCAAGAAACTATTATTGGGACTTGTGTGATTTCCTCCCATTAAAAACCACTAAAAATTTAGCACTTCCCATACTCTAAAGCCTCCTTCCAAACTTACTTAAATATTAATAATTAAAATTAAATATTCTTTTTATCCTACGATGATTTTTTTTAGTAATCTCTTCTGTCTAAAGTAAGATTCTTATTATCTTTTTACAAATATTTTTTAAATGCTCATGTGGCAAAAAAAATAAGGATGAGAATGAGCAAGTTAAATTTCATCCATAAATTTCAGCTCAAATAAGGATATATTTTACCTCTGTTTCGTTGGGCTTGACATCACAATTTTAGGTGTTTCGATTTAGTTGAATGAAATGAGTGGATAAAATAGAGTCTAGAAAAAAAAATAGAATGAGTTGATGAAATTGATGTAATCTTACATGAAAAGAAAAACATGTTAAACGTAAAACAAGTCGAAAATGAAAGTGTGTCAAAACTAACGAAACGAAGGAAGTCGACAAAATATGAACTTTATTTTTGGGATGGACAAATATGAGAAATAGGAATTCCTCGAGAGGAGTTAATTTGTCTTGGCTCAATCTTTTTTGAAAAGCTAATGTAAGAACACCTTTTAATAATCTCTCCGTCCCAGACTAAATTTCACAGAATTCTTTTATTGTTTTTAAGAAACATGTTTAACCGTTAATATATTTAACTACGCACAATAACAGCACATAAAAAGTTGATATTTATAAATTACTTAATTCGACGTATGCAACAACATCACATACGATAATTTTTTTCATACAGTCCCTCGGTCCCATGTTAAATTGCACGGAATCCTTTTTACGCTCATTAAGAAGCTTGTCTAACCGTTAATATATTTAACTACGCATAATAACGGCAAACAAAAAGTTACTTTTGAGAAATTACTTATTATGACGAATCCAACAATATCACATATGATAGTAGTATTGCTTATATATCTACTCAAATATGCAGTCAAAGTTGGACAATGAATAGTGACAAAATGTGAAATGTGCATTTTAACCTGGTACGGAGGGAGTATATCTATTCAAATATGTAATCAAACTTTGACTGTGTTGACTGTCAAATAGTAGGTGTGCGGTTTAATTTGAGACAGAGGGAGTAACAAAAATCTTGTAACCTTTAAATCTTGTAAACTTTTGCATGAATAATATCAAAATTATATAAATAATAGAGTACTATATTTAGGGATTTAATGAGAGTTAATACGAAGTAAATAGAATGGTTATATATAAAGTTTTTATAATTTAAAATTTATTTTTGAGACGAACTAAAAAAAGAAAATACTTCAAGATAAGAGCACGATAAGAAGTTATTTGTAAGAAGTTAAGAAAATACTCCAAGATAAAGAAGTTATTTGTAAGAAGAATAAAATATAATTAAATTAAATATAAGAGCAGATGGAGTAAATTGGAGAGAGCATAGGTATCTTACTACCTCCATTTCGTTGGATCTGACACCATAAATTTATATATTTGGATTTAGGTGAATGAAATTAGTGAATGAAATTGAATTTAAAAGGGGAAACTATAATGAGTGGATGAAATTGAATGAATCTTGGCATAAAAGAAAAGTGTCAAGTTCACAAAAACAATAAAAAAAAAGTGTCATATCAAATGAAACATGGAGTAAGTTTTGCTGGGTGTGTTCAACTCAAGTCCCACATTGAAAGTTGAGAGAGTGTTAGTTCACTATATAAGTTAGAATCTCACCACATTAGTATGAGGCCTTTTGGGGTTGCACCCAATAAAACTGTGCAGGCTTGGCCCAAAGCGGACAATATCATACTAATGTTGGTTGTGGTGAGCTTGGCAGTCCCAACAAGTGGTATCAGAGTCATGGTTGGTTGTGCTCGGGACGGGATTGCATGTGTGCCCAATGTGGAGGCCCTCAGTTGTGCCCTTGGCAGTGGCAAGAGTGCCATTGGCAGTTGCAAGAGTGCCCTTGTGTCGAAAGTCTGACTGACCAAGGTGGTTGTCAGGTGGCGTGTGTTGGAGTTTATATTGGAAATATCACAATTAAATTCTCGAAAATAAGATTAGCACAAGCATGCATCAAAAGAATA